>JBDPZO010000006.1:218392-344401 GCA_039877585.1 Heterodera filipjevi | reverse complement strand
TCATTGTCCAGTCGGTCGGCCATCAAGCATCACCGCTCAGCAACCATCGCCATGTATCAACTCAAATCAGTCAGTCACTCATTGTTAACGGGGGGGGGGAGGAGGATGAGTGGCAGAAAATAAATATTTCCATGAAATTAATTGCAGTTGAGTGCTCTCCTTCGCCCGTCTCGTTTGATTGACACTCCGCTTGAGTGTCGGCGGTCCGAAGTCACGTAAAAGTGATGCCCGCCTCTCCCCCGCCCCTCCGCCATTCATTCATAATGAATATTTCCTTACAATTAACATCATTTAGGAAAATGCATGAAAATTGGGGTTGGCGGTTTCAAACCGAACTGAACCGAAAAACCGAGAAAATTCGGTTTCGGCTACCGGTTTCGCTTATCGGTCTCGGCTCAGTTAACCGAATTGCTCGGTTCCGGTTATCGATTTCGGTTCGGTTAACCGAATTGCTCGGTTTCGGTTCGGTTAACCGAAACGGTCGGTTTCGGTTTTTATTTTTATAATTATGTCATAAAGTCGTGCGGAAGTTAAGGATTTTTCGTCCGGAATAAGGATTTCAATAGATTTTTGATGCCAAATAAGGATTTTTCAATGGATTTTTGATGCCACCTTAGGATTTTGAAGGTCTAATAAGGACTTTAAACTTTGATTGAGAGCACATCTCTGATGAAACCACATGCTTTACTTATTTTAAAACCAGGCACCCAGGTGTGAGTTTAACCTTATTTTGTGGTTTTTAAAGGCCGATGAAGCTAAATTTTCCAAATGAGGCTTTATTGTAGTTTTTGCGATTTTTAGAGGCATTTTTTTTTGTTTGTTTTTTGAAAAATCCACCAAAATTACCAATCTTAAGCTACAATCGATTAACAAATCTGACTCGAATTTTCAGTTTTCTCCGGTGGTGCACATCGGAACCACCGTAGCCCAATTCGCTTAGATTTTCTCCGAATCTATCTCAAGAATCCACGAAACTTTGACATTTTTCGTATAAAATCTGTTACTAAAACACACTCAGGTTAAACATTGATTCATTTTATAGCAGAATATGAGTAAGTTAGTAAAAACTGATGAGGTTCTAAAGTTGGCTGGGACGGAATTGGCGGCAAGGAGTTGGCCTTGATGGTATTATAAGATAGCCCTTGAATTGCTCTATTACCATGCTGAAATTCAAAAAATTTCATTAAGTTTTTATAAATTGTGGCAAAAATTTGCAAATAATTTAAAATTATTTATTTTTTCGGTTTGGTTCGGTTAACCGAGACGGTCGGTTTGGTTCGCCGAAAGGATCGGGTTTGTTTCGGTCGGTTCGGTTTCAAAGAATTTCCAGAAACGGGAGAATAAGAAAAGAAATACTTAATAGTAAAAAAGAACGTGGGGAGGCGAAAAAAAAACATTAACAGTCACAAAAACGCCAAAAAAGTAATTAAATTTTAAAAACTGAGAAAATTTAGGTACTGTTTAGCCAAATGTTTTTTGGAAAATACCCAAGGACATGAAGCCCATACTTTGTCAGCGTATGTTCGGGACTATGCAAAAACGGTCACCACAACAATAAACATTTTTCGGTCATTTGCAATAAAATATTGAAGAAATCAGTCATTTTTGGGTCATCCGAATTTTACACCCGAGAGTATTCAGTGGAGACAAGTCTAGATCATAGCAGAACAATTATATAGAGAATAGGCCCACCGCTGAATTCTTTGAAAAAGTCAAAAGACATCAAATGATAATAAACCCTCACATCTGTGAACACTCTGTTAATTGGTTACATCGGGCGGAACGGGAGTTGGAGAAAGTGGACATAGTCGGAGAAAAATCTTTTGAAGCTTCTACGATGCCTTTTATAATGCTTTTTTTTTTTTTTTTTTGCCTTTTTCGAGATTTTTGTGCCTTAGATGCTTTTTTTGGCATTTTCGTGTTTTCATGTTTTTTTTGGTGTTTTTGTGTGCATTTTTTCTAAATTTTGAGATCTTAAGAAAAAAGGCAAAATGAAAAATAGACCCCTAAAAAATGAACCTTCAAATTTTGCAAAAATAAACCCCCTAAGAATAAAAAATTTATAAAAAATTGCCCCTAAAAATTTATTTTTATCCAAAGTTTTGATTCTCAGAAAAAGTTTTTGTGCTAATTTTTAAAATATTAAATTTATTTCGCTTTTCTTCGGTGATAGGGAAAAAAAATGGTTTTCTTTGTCTTTTAAAATTATTTTCAGTTCAAAGTCAAAAGTGCTCAGAAAAATTGTTGGCGGAGAGAAATATGTCGCAAATACTTGATTTATTGAATAAAAAAATGGGGTAGCAGCTCGTTTCAGTATAAAAAAAAAAATAAAAAACCGTTATTCTCTAAAATAAATTTTCAATCATGAATTTCAAGAAAAAATGCAAAATTATGCCAAATTAAAATCCCACCGCAAAACTGGAAGCTTTTCAGGCAACACCATCGCCAGGAAAATAGCTAGAAAAAACATTTTTCGGAATGCTCAGAAATTTTTCTTCTCTCCCTTCGTCTTGGCACTAGGGCAAAATGTCTAATGGTCAAAATGCCGAATAAGCCAAAAACGGTCAAATTGCCTAACAAAATACCTAATGGACAAAAACCATTTTGTCCATAAATTTGGAACTTTATTGACTGCAAAACCCATAAACTGTTACATTACAGTTTGAGACTAATATTCAATGGTATGATTGTTAAAAGAAGCCATAAAAACCCAAAATATTTATGTTTTTCAAAATATGCAAAAAAAACAAATAAAATAAAAATTTGAATGCGAGCGACAAGGAAAAAAATGAAGATGGAAACTGTGCAAATAAATAAATGGAAAGAAAAAATAATGAAATTTAATTTCAATGACCATAAAAAAGCATTTTTCAAATAAGAATATAGGTGCTATTTTCACAATCTTTGAAAGAAAATTGCCAAAAGAATTGATTAAATACGATAAATAGGCAAATTAAAACAAAAGGTGAATGGATAAAAAGGCGTAAATTGTCATTCGGAATATAAAAGGAAATTCCAATATGAAAAGTGGCAGTGCACAGATTTAAAATTATTTCATTCGAAAAAAAGACAAAAGGCATGGATGAACATTTGACCTCACCGTCCGTGTTTTCTTCCATCCAATTACAGTAATTTTGGCGAATTCTGTTATCAGTAAGGCCCGGATTTTTAGTCAAATAAGGGTTTTTATTTCATTTTTTTTTGCTTTTTTCTCTTTTTTTTTAAAATATACCTTAAAAATAAAAATAATCTTCTAAAGTTTCGCGAAAAAACTACTAACACATAAATTGTGATGATATTCTGAAACTCTCCAAAATATGGACTTAGTTTAGTGTGTTATAGGCCTTACCCAAAACTTAATGCAAAAATACTATTTTTGGGCACCTTCTTCATAGCACATACGCATAAGGGTCGGACTTCGGCACGCCAATTAAACTTCTTAAGGCTGAGTTGTCCAAGTACCAATGATTACGAAGTTCATTTCCTACCTTAAAGTTTTTTTTAGAAAAAATTTGTCTCAATTTCATCTATTAAAATATTTAAACAACCTTTTTTTATATACAATCCCAAAATAGATTTTTTGTAATTTTCAAATAGGAAAAACTAACATTTAAGTAAAAAAAAAATAATAATATTTTCTTAATTAAATTCTAATTAAAACACTTAGCGAAGGTCAGCCTTACATAATAATAAGTTATTGGTACTCATTACAAATAAACTCACCAGTTCTACTTTTTCACGATATTTTGTCAATAATTCAACAGCCTTTCTTTCAGCTTCAGTAAGAAGCCATTGTACTTTTTCTCTCCTCCTTGGCCCAATTGATTCCAGCGTTGGAAGAAAGTGATTTTGTATGAACGGGTAATTTTCTTTTTTCAATTCTTCCAGGTAGTATTCCTAAAATTAATTATTTAATGCCGAATTTTGAGAAATTCATTTTAGAAAATAATTTTACACTAATATAACCCAATTTAGATACGCCCGGACAATGGGAAGAAAATAAATAATTTAACAAAAGGCAAGAAACAAAATGTGGAACCAAAAGTCTCAAATTTAAATTCATTCAGAAAAAAACTAAAAATAGAGGGCAAAAATCAATTTCGTGAGTCACTTGGCTTTTAAGGCAAGGATTATATTGGCACTTATACAAAAAAAAACCCAAAAGAAGTGGCAAAAATAACGGCTAAATAAATCCTTTCCCGAGATATATAATTTTATTAAGAATATTTTTTAACATTAAAGCTCATTTGCCAGTTCAATTAAATATAGCTATATAAATAATATTTAGTTATTACTAAGTATCTGGCCACATAGTTTCGTGTGGCGATGTCATCATTGTCTAATATACGATTTCCATAGATTATTTGCTCAGCGATCGAACCGCCTTAACAAAAACATTTTAGTTTTCCTGAATATTTCGCCATTTTTTGGGAAATGTTCAGTTTTTTTTTTTGAAATCCGGCTAAATATTTTGTGTATTCCTATGATTATAATCTTTATTTATCCATATTTCTTGTTTTTTTGGGTGAAACCTATTTTTTTCAAAATCAGAGAAATTTTTAATTTGCAATTGCAAAAACAAACTGATAAAAATTGTTGGGAAAAATTTTTTTAAAAATATATTTCTACCCCTTAATAAATAACAACGACCCCTATAAATTATCGGTCTGCTATTTCTTTTAAAAATATAGCAAAAAATTTTTATTTTTTTAAATACTCAAAAAAAATTTTTTTTTTCTATTTGAATTTATTAAAAGACGCATACCCTTAATTGCAAACATTTATTGTTACCCAAATTTATAACTTTTTTTCGCTAAATATTCCTTTGATTGATATCATTTTTGCAAAACAAAAAAAAAAATTGTACCGAATAGTATGGTCAGTCTGTCAAATAGTTGAAGCCAATTGTAATGTTTTTTCGGACGGTAGGATGTTAATCCAAAGGTAAACATAGGTTCGCGCATAATTCGTGTCTGAAATTAAAAAAAAAATTTAAATGAAATCACTATAAATTCTCAAACTATGAACCAGTGGGTTAAATTAAAAATCCACGTTTATTTTGACATGTAGGTTTAAATTTTAGCTATCTTTTGGATTAATTCAAAATTTGGCCCCATGTTTCTTTTCGCAATTAAAAATTGCTTATAAAGGGATGGTCTTCAGGTGTTCGTGGGTGCTAGGTCGTTTCGTAAATTCCGCCATTTTGCAGATTTTCCGAATATATTTGGTCATAACTTTGCTCAAAGGCAATCAAATTTAATAATCTTGGTATGGTCCGATAGCTATTATTTAGCTCTATTAATCTTTCATGTCTAAAAATTTGATTAAGTTTAACGAAAATTAGGACTGTGAGAATGAAAAATAAAAAAATTTTAGCTATATTTTTCTTATAACAAACTCAAATTTTTTGAAATTTAGGTAGATTAATAGAGCTATTCAATAGCTATCGGGCGATGGTCGCATTTGAGCAAAGTTATGATCGATATGTTCGCAAAACAAAAGAAAAATGGCGGAATTTTGTGGGGTGCAACGCGCATTTAAACCTTTAGCCGAAAAAAAGAGTACCAAGAGCAGTAGCCCCGGGTCGCCACCCCCTCGACGAAATGAAATAATAAAATACTCCTTTGTTAGGGTATGACATTAAAAAAAAAGTTCAAATTTAATTAAATAATAAAAATAAACTTACATATACCACATAATCCGCATGAAGTAAAACAAAAGCTAACGTCACGTGGCCGCCCTCATGGTCTCCTGCTCTCCAATTCAAAGCAGCCAAATCTAGCTGTGCACTTGGTATCTTAAAACAAAAAAACTTAAATTAAATAAATAAAATTTAAATTAACCCCTTTTTTCAATACCGAAAGTATAGAAAAAAAAGGGGAGCAGGACAAAATCACGCCGCCGAGCCGTCAGAAAAATAAAAAAACCTTTGTAAAAAAATTTCAAAGTTTTTTAAGGAAATTTCCGAAAAAAGTAGAAAAATTTTAAAAAATTACAAATAGTTAATGAAAAAATTTATTATTTCAAAAAATTTTGTGAGTTTTTTTGAAAATTCCTTAAATTTTTACGAGTTCTTTGAAAATCCCTTAAATTTTTTTAGAATTTTTCAAAAAAAAAACGAACAAATGTATTTTTTTGTAGAAATTTTTTCTGAAATTTCCGAGGCGTGATTTTGGGTTGCATCCGAATCCGAAAAAAGACGGTAAAATTAGCAAACTTTTTTAGTCCGAATTTTTTGATATTTTATGTTTTATTCAAAGTTTTTGAGAATAAAAATCTTAAAATTAAAAATCAATTTTAAAAATTACCCCCGTCGAATAGAGTGAAAAAATAGAGTCGGGCACAATAGACAACACCGAGCCACCAGTTCCAATCCTAAAAATTGCGTTTGCTGAAAAAAAATATTAAAAAGTCTCAAAATTTTAATGAAATTTTTATTTCCTCTTTTTCTGCGCACTAATTTAAGCTATTAAACATAAAAACACACTTGGTTTTAAGATTCTACAATGACTTTTATAAGACCTTCTATTACATAAAAAAAAATATTTTTTTATTTTTAAATTAATTTTCGAATTTCTAAATTTGTTTATATTTGATTTTCTGTGAAAAAATTACAAAATTTCTCTGCCTAATTTTCAATGACGTACCGTAACAACAGTTGTACTGTTGCTTTGTCATCATCGCCATCTTTGCCAAAAATGTTCAACAATTTTTGTAGGTCAATTCCCTTGAGCATTTGTTCCCGAATTTGTGGCGCACCAAATTCGACCGTTTTGACACAATCATCGACAACAAATTCTTGAAAAAAAAAATTATTCAATCTGTAGAATTTCGTTATTGCAAATTACCATCAATGACAGGCACAATGGACAAGTCCTCGCCAAGGTCCACCACAACGCCTGTTGTTACATCGTATGAGTACAGTACCAAGGTGGGCTGTCGTACGACGGTGACACCCTGTGGGGAAGGGGTTTTAACGTTTTTAAAAAATTTAATTTGGGTTTCTATTTTAAATTAAAGCATTTCCGTGCTTTTATAGACTGCCCTTAATAGTAGTGTATGCGGAATGGCCAGAAGAACGAACCCATATCATTTTGTTAATTCGAAATTATAATGTAAAATATCGATTTGTTGTTTTTTTACAATTTTAACAAGTAATTTTTAAAAAAATTCATTTTCGCTTTACTTTCGCATTTGTCCCTCAGCCACTTCGCTCTCCCTCTCCAAAAGGCCCTCTTTTTAAATTCTTTAAAATTAATCTCGAATTTGAAAGAAATTTTGCTTAAATCAGGCAATAATATTACCAAAAAAAAGGCGGTTATTGCATATTCAAAATGTCACTTTTTTGTAGGCGTTGGCACCACCGCAAGTGATCATTGTTTTGTCGTCGGCAGACCGCTTGTTGCCGACTGCGCACAGTGTGGAGAAAAAGCTGTAAGGCAACGACGGCTTCTGTGTCAGTACGCCGGCACTGATCACATGGCGTCCAAGTTCAAGGAGTACAACACGCTTTAAAATGTATAAATGATAAACATTATAACAAATATTTTTATTTTGTACGAGCATCAGAGGATTTTGGGGAAAGCCCAAAGGGAATTTGAAAAGCGAAACGAAACTACAAAAAATAAAAACAAATTTCTGAATGAATTTGCATTCACAATTCAATTATCCGGCGGCGCCGATCGTCAGCCACTACGCGGGAAATTGAACCTTTTAAATTTAAATAAAAAGCATTTAAAATACATTTGAAAAATCATTTCAATAATTATTATTATTTCCCATGGTGGCGCCTGTCACCCACACCGATTGACTAAAGCAACCAAATTAAATAACCTTGGGACCGTCAGATAACTGACGTTTAGCTCAATTAGTCTTCCAAATTTCAAAAAATTTGATTAAGTTTTAAGAAAAAATGAACGAAAAATATATTTTATACTTTTATAAGTTAATTAATTTTATGAAATTTGGTGATTATAGAGCTAACCGGCATCGGGCAATACCAATATTTAATAAAATTGATTGCTTTTGATTGGTATTTATAAAAATGGCGGATTTATGAAACGCCCATGCTGGCTTAGAAACCGACTTCGCATTCTTTCCAAAAATTCAGAAAACTTTCCTCGGCAACCACCGTAGGGAAACATTAATGGAAATTGTTAAAAGATTTTTCCAAAATGAAAATTTTTGTTTTCGCCATTCCAACATAAATATGGTATAAATAATTAGATTCCTGTAAATTTATACATTTTTTCGATGAGGCACTGGTGGCCAAATTGGCTGAATGTAGGCGTCAACAAGTGAGGAGCTGCTGGCATGACTGAGCAAAGCCTAAAATGTCAATGATTATTAATAATTTTCCCTCGTCATCCACACCGTTTGACTTCCTACTTTCCCCAAAATTCAGAAAAAAAAGATTAAGACTTGCAACAACGCCCGGAAAACATTGATGATTTTCCAAATAGCCAATTTTTTGTTTACTTTAGAGAAATTTCGCATGAATACGGCTGTGCCATAACCGATAAGCCATAAAAAGATTTTCTTAAATTTAGGAGGATATTTGTTGATAGATTTCCTTTGAAATTTGCCAATTTTTGAGAATCGGGGGCAGGGTTGCAATTAACTATTTTTGGGCTAAAATCTGCTAAACAATCGTGGAAATTTTCGAATTTTTCCCTACACCGCTCCCCCCTCACCCCCATTGATATTCCTTTGATAAAAAATTCGTTTTTTTATTACCAGAAGATTAAGAGAAGAATTTAAAATTTTTAAATAAAGTTTACTAATGTTGAGATTTTATATACATTGTTGAGATTTTATAGCCTTTTTCTCATGAAATTTTTAAAAAATGCCGAAATATTGACAAAAAAAAAATGGACAAATCCGGGCCATAGTTATCTTTGATTTATGAGTTTGATTAATTGCTCTCCCATTTTCTTGCCTGGTGCCATTTTGCGAACACATTTGAAGGCACACGAACAACAATGCTGGCATTCTCTTTACCGCCACTAATGTGCATGGTCCATGCTTCTTTGTTGGCATTGATTGTTGTGCCGGTTAACAAAATGTCCGAATTGGGATGCTCATCGGCACAATGGCTCTACAAATAGAAATTTCAATAATTGTTTCAAATGCGATTTTATTTTTTTTTGAAAGAAAATTTATTGAAAATATTCTTTTAAATTTATTTGAGCTAATATGAAAATTATTTTTCTACATATATTTTTGGTTTTCATATAAATTAATGAAGTTTTTTTTAATGTTTTAATTACTCTGACTTACCGCAAACCATTGAAAGCGGCCGTCTTTTGTGCGAAAATAAAGACGTTTCCAAGCATCATCAGTTCCGTTATGGAGCTCATTGAATAACTACAAAAAAAAATAAAAAATGTTTTTTAAATACTCTATTTTTATTATGAATATTTGAGCTAAATAGTCTTTAGTTAAATAAAAAAGATTTTTTCAATGCTTAAATAAATTCAATATTATTTTTTTTTTATCATAAGATTAATAACCCTTTTTATATTTTATAGAAAAACAAACAATGTCGGCCTTTAACAGTTGGTTGGTCCGACAAAGAATTGGTCGATCATCGGCACTTGAGCCATTTAAGGTAGGACCATCCGTCGACAAATGATGCGGCGACTTATTGTCCATTTAGACAAAATACAAATAATGACTGCTAAAAATTTTCTTAATTTATTTAGCCGCTAAAACAATTTTAAAATTTATTTGTCCTATTTACTAAATAAGTTCATTCCGGGTCGGGTCTGGGACGAGAAAAATTTCGTGTTGTGTGAATCAGTTTTGGGTTGGAAGGAGCGATTATTTGGCACAATTTGCAATGAATGCATCAAAATAAAAGTGATCGGATAATGTCAAAAACAAAGTGGAAAAAAGAGAGAATGAAGAGAGACAAAGATAAAATGGAAGAAATGTGAGAGACAATGAGATTTGAAAATTTGAAAGGGAAAGAGAGAGAGATAAGGGATAACCAGAAAAAAGAGGAGATGAAGGAGAATGCGAGAGAAAAAGAGTAAAAGAGAAAAGAAATGATAGAAAAAGTTAAAATTCCATCGGAAGTTCATATTTTGTTCGGCCTTTGCGGAGGAAAAGGAAAATGTTGTAGGAAAATGGAAGAACCAAACAGCCGAAGGTAAAAATGAAAAAACTTTCGGGCCTGATGCTCGTCTTCGGGTTTAGGTAAACCCGTTGCTCGTCTTTAACCCGGGCTTAGTTAATCCGGGTTAAGCCAACCCGAGCTTACTCCGGTTCTCGTGAATATTTTAATTAAAAATGAGTTTTTTTTCATCGGTTCCTAAATGTGTCTTGAACTAATTTAAAATAAATAATTTTAACGATTTAAAAAAGTCAGAAAAATTAATTTATATGTTTATTTGATATCATATGCATTTATATTATTCCCAAAAATGTTGAAATTCATTTTTATTGCGTTAAGAATAATTAATTTTCGTTAACCCTGCCTCGACTTAGGGTAAAAAATGCTTAAAAAAAATACCCCCGGGTTAGATGAGCAACAAAAACTCAAGTAAACCCGGGTTAAATGAATAAACCCGTGTTAAAAAGTCAGTAAACCCGGGTTAACGGAACCCGGGGTAAGGCTTAACCCGGGTTTACAACCCAAAGACGAGCAACATAAAGCAAAAGTGTCAAAAACCCGAAGACGAGCACCAGGCCCTCACCAAAAAAAAAAAATGAAACTAAATGATACAAAAAAAAATATTCTCACAGATATTTGAGTAATATGGCACGACCATTAGGCACTGGGATGCTATCGCCAAACCCAAAAACCGGCCAAATTTTTCGACAATTTGAAAATTTAAGCAAATTTAAGCCAATTTTTAAAAAATTGGACCTAAAAAGATGATAACAAAATTCGAACACAGAGTTCGGCGGTGCCGATAGGCGCCGCCAGGGATAATTTTAAAATTTGTGTGATTTTGGTAACAGATTTTGACCAAAAATGGTAAATTTTGCAGAATTGGAGCTAAACCCTTGAGAAATCTAAGGTTAAAGGGTCCGGTGGTGCTGATAGGCGCCACCGAGAAAATTAAATTCATTTATTTTTTAAAACCCGGCAAAATAAGGCAAACACACCAAAAACCCGGCACTTGCAAAAACCCTGCACGGACCCCAAAAAACTCTTCCTTTGAATTTCTAAGTATTAAAAGTTTTATACATTATCTTCAATTACCCAATTCTCTCAAATTATTTTTCTTTGCTAATTATAGTGTACCACAATTGGCAGGGTTTTTTTTATTACACCAAAAAAAGGAAATGAATCCAAATTTCACCTAAATGTCAAAATATTTCCCTGTGGTTCTGTCGGCATCGGTTGCCCATACCTTTGAAAAGACATACTGTATTTTCTAACAGAAACCCCGTTTGGCTTTTGCGATTATTTGGCACTATTTGCAATGAATGGCAGCCGAATAAAAAATTGAAAGAGCAAGGGATAACGAGAAAAAAGGAGGATATGAAGGGGAAAACGAGAGATAAAGGGGTAAAGAGAGAAGAAATGATGGGAAATTCGATCGGAAGTTCATACTTTGTTCGGCCTTTGCGGAGGAAAAGAAAAATGAGGAAAATGGAAGAACCAAACAGCCCAAGGTGAAAATGAAAAAATTTTGTCTATTAAATAAAGTTGCCGGAGGTGGGGGCGGGTGGGAAAGGAAAGCAGCCAATAAATCAATCAACAGATAAATGGAAAAATGAAAATGTGTCAGCATAAATTTATAAAGGGACATAATGTTGTGAAGGAATTAACGCGGTTTACAACAGGCGGCTAACACTGCGCTAGGAAAAAAACGGCGGAAAAAAAAAGCAGGGATAAAAAACAGCCAAGAACCGTAAGCGATGAACTTAGCCGCGATGAATCGACCCCGAACAAAGTATTGCTAAGGCCCGGAATTTCGGAAATCCTGGAAACGGGAGCATTTGCAAATGTCCACCTGATCATTTTGTTTTTGATTTATTTTAGATGAAAGGAACACCAAATATGGGAGAGTTTTTGGCCATCCATTTTTTAATTTTTTTTGAGTTTTTATTTTTACAAGGTAGAACGGAGGTTTGTCCTTCTTTTTTCCATCCCATTCCGATTGGCCATTGACTACGCCGTTTTCCAAATAAAATTTCAATTACTTCATTTATTAAATAGAGTGCAAAAAATAGCTATGAATTGATTAATCAAAAAAAAAAATTTCTCTACAATTGATTGATGAAGGCGAAATGGGCCAAAGCAGGACGAACCCCGCACAACAACGGGAAGGGGATTGAGTGTGTGAGTACGATGGGACGATGAATAACACACGACTGACGGGAAAGCAAAATGGCGTTGTTTATTTTGTGAAAATTGCCATGGGTCCAAATGGTCACTTTCGATATTTTAACTGTACAAAATACATAATTGTTTGCTCAAATATTATGGTGAAAGGTCAAGTAAGTGAAGATAAGAGGGGTAGGAGCCGAGAATGGTGATTATCATCGAGATAAAATGATTGTTGGGTTCATATAAAGAAGAGAAAAAGGGATGGGGCATCACTTTGGGGACCTTCAGCAGATGTGGACGTGAGAAAGAGTGGGAGGGGACGATCAAGGGGATAATTTTGGCCAAAACACCGCACACTTGACTACGGCGCCCCGCACCTCAGGAGTATTTTTCCTGAGCTTTACGGGTCACGAGCGAACTAAGTGGCTGATAGACCATAGTACCCAGGGGGAAAGAACCAATAAAATCAATCAACAGATAAATAAATACAGCAGAAATTTTACAACACGCGGCTAACAGAGCAGGAGAAAAAAATCGGCGACTAAAAGATTGGCCATTAAATAGCAGCTAAAACCCGTTAGCGATGAACTAGCCGCGATAAATTGACCCCGAACACAAGTAATTGCTAAGGCCTGTACTTTCGGAAAGCCCAGGGAACAACACCGAGTATGATTTTCTGACTTCCTCCCATTTTTAGTTCGTTTTATGAATTTTTTTTTGGCATTTATCATGACTAATAATATCTAATATGGACAACAAGCTGGCCATGAACTTTCGGGGGACCGACACAAAAAGTGAGCAAACAGTAAAGCTTATTATATATGCTTGAACTTTTTGCACAAATACCCGGCGGGGATTCGGTCAATGGGTGAAGGTTGAAAAATGCAAATGAAAAGACAAAAAACAGTCGAGTGCTATCAAACAGGGTCAATTTGTCATTCAAAAGTGGTCGGAAAATGTCACTTCCAATAAAAATGGTGAAAAATAAGGATAATCAAAGTGATCCGACAGAAGAAGAGAATGAATAAAAGCAATCACAACAAAAAACAGCAGCACAGGATGAAAGAGGAAGAAAAAGCATAGGGAGAGGGCGGGCGAGGAACGGCGCATCAAAGGCAAAAAGGGGAGGGATGGAACTTCTCCCCGCGGGTGGATTCCTCTCTTTTGGCATAGCAAAGAAGAAACTTTCGCTTTTGTACCATGCCGTTTTCCCTTCTCTCTCTCTGCCCCTTTTACTTCCTTTTCGTCCTCAACTTCTTTTCTTTCAAAAGACTTTTGAGAAAAAAAGTTTTTTTTGGTTAGGAAAATTGGTAAAAAATGATTTATAAGAAATTTTTCAGTAGGGATAAGCACAAATTGCTTCTTTTTCAAAAAAATAAAAATTCGCACGAATTGGATTGATCCTGGCGAAAAGGGTCAAAACAGGACCAACCCCGCACAACAATGGGAATGGGTTTGTGAGTGTAACGATGGGACGATGAATAACACACGACTGACGGGTAAAGCAAAATGGCGTTGTTTAAAAAGCAATTTTACATATTGCATAAATCAATATTCCCATATCCATTTAGAAATTTTAATTTCAATTTGACTATAATTGTTTTTATTTTTATTAAATGGGATAACTACGACAAATACAGAAAAAAATAAATTAAAATTTCGTGAGACAGAAAAATAATTCAATAATAATTTTATCGGAGTTTTTTGCTTTTTGAATAAATTTTTACCTAATAAAGCCAAACCAAAGATATATGTAGACGCTAATCAAAATAGTTTCTTTTGAAAAAGTTTAGTTTATTTTTTGTCGGAAAACCAGTAAAATTGCGAATTTATAAAAAGGTAGTAAACACCATATTGAATGAGGGGAAGAGGAACGGAAACTGACCAATAGAAAAATGGCAATACAGAAGTAACAAACTTTGATGGCATTTTAAAATACCCAAAAATCTCCCCTTTTCATCGACTGTTTATTGCTCGGGTTTTTTTTTTGAATTTGTTCGTTGCTCCTTTTCTCTTAGGTAATTTGTTTTCCATCCAAACAAATAATCTCCCCATTCTGTTGGCGCTCTTATTAATCTTTTCATTGACATCTGCTGAAATGTCCGGAGCTTAAATTTTTGGTCCAAAACTGTGGGGGCACAGATGGGTCCGCTTTCATCAGTTATTGCTTATTGCTGATGCCATCTCATTTTTTGTTTCTTTTGGATCTTTGTGGCCGTTGGATTTTGACACACAAATGGATTTTGTCTATGCAAATGACTAATGTTTATATGAAAAAAAGTCGAAAGTTATGCTTGCTCATCACCAAAATTCAAAAATCCAGGCAAATTTATTTAGGGACTGCAATTATATTGCTCAAAAAAATGATTCTAGTGTAAGTAATAAAATGAGGAAATAAAATATTTGAATATTATTTTCAAAAATAATTATAGAATAAAATCTATACTATTTCAAATAAAAAAAAATAAAGATATGATAATAGACTCGATGTACAATTTTCCAAGCATGTCTTGTGCCCAATTTTCTGGCATTCATAAAGAGAAGTCGTGAAATGTTTGGAAATAAGAAAACTTGATATTTTTTGGCAAAATGTATTGCAAATTTTAAATGTGTAATGGTTAGTCAATTGGCCCATTTATCCTACTGTACACCATTTAAGTTTTAAATATATATCATTGCCAAAGCCCATTAAATAATTTAAGGTTCACCCTATTTGTTTAGTAATTTTTATGACATATTGATGCGGTGCTTCTCTCTCATTTGCTCGGAAAGGCAGTGGTATTAATCCAGATGGATATACAAGGTTTAAAAAAAAATGTAAGAATAATCCAATGATTTTCCTGGGCCCCAAACTCTAGGACACAAATATTTGATCAGGAAAATCAATCGGGTATTTTTTTCCTTTTTTTTTACAGTTTGGCCATAATCTATGCATTGTTCACAATACCAATTTTGTTGCTGCACCAGTTAATTGCTTGGTTAGGTGTCCCATGGTCACTTATATTCGCTGGTCTGACAAGTGCCATCGTTCAGGTTAACCAATATTTGACAAAACAAAGGGGCTAAGCAATTCACGCACAAATTACTCGAATAGATAAAGTCATTTAAGTAAGCCAAGTGATGTATTCGGCTAATTGTTATGAAGTTCAATGCCGAAACTCCCTGGGGCTGAATAGCGGAGGCTCAATCAATGGAGCCAATACAGCCCGGTCCCTTTAAAGTGTTGATTTAAAATTGAAAAACTTTTATTCAGATGATTTGGTTTTCGGCATTTTGGATAGTTGGACATTGCACTTTGGTCGCTCCGAATTGTCAGCTTTGGCGCCGTTTGACAATTTTGCTCTCAGATGCACCGCTGTGAGCATGGCATTTTCGCAAAAATATTAAATAATTTGAATGCCTTTACAAAAAAAAACCAACCTTTTTCGTAAAAAGATAAATATTAGCTTTAGCAGAAGACTAGGCCTACTCCTAGCTCTAAATATACCAGGCATAGCCTTAGACTTAAGTCTGCGAGTTGTGAGCATTGGTTACTTGAGCAGACAATGTGTAGCAGCACTTTTTTCTACCGGGTGGGAGCGAAACGTCCATCTCCATGGCCACTATCTCCTTCCTCTACGGCACTTTCACCGTTCTCATGTTCTTCAGGTGTCCGTGGGGTTTTGAATGAAACATGGAGGCTGGATAAAGCACCCGAGGGGTTATCAATAAAAGTCATTTTCTTTTTTTGACAGAATGACCAAGACAATCTTTTCTATTTTTGTAGTATTCTTTTATCCCTGTTTTAAAAAATATTTGAAAATGTAAGTTCCAAAAAGGGTTTTTTCTTAAAACGCCCGCTGTTTGGAGGCAAATGCCCTTTTTTCTGCTCAATTGGGGCTCGTCTATTGCCTATAAAAACGCATTTTTTGGGGTTGAACATTTTTTTCTTCTTCGTTTTTGCTATTTTTGGCTTGAGGCCAAATCTACCCTGGGGCTGAATCGCCTGGGCTTAAGCAGAAACCGAATTACGGGTGCCCAAACGTCCATAGGAAAAATAAATCCTTTTATCTTGTTCAGCTGGCTTAATTTTCGGCATTTTGGACAGCCGGACACGGCACTTTGGTCGCTCTCGAATTGTCAGCTTTGGTGCCGTTTTGCAACTTTGCTCTTTCCTGTTGGCCTACATAAATTTGCCCGCACATGCACCGTTGGAAAAGACTTTGAGCATGGCATTTTAAACTCGCCAAGGCACAAATATTAAATAATTTTAAAAATATTTTCAAATGTTAAATTGAACGGAAGCTTGGTGGGACCATTTTTTTGTAAGCCTAAAGAAAATAAATTTATAGCCCTAAAACCAACCAGCAGATCAGGCTCCTTTATCTTCTTATAATTGAGTTTCGTATAAATTGGAGATTCCAATTCTATTTATTTTCAATTTTTTTTTTTTGTATTTTTAGTAAATAATTTTTTCTTGTATTTTAGTTACTTTTATGCTGTGCAGCATATTTCTATGCCACCACAATTTCATTGGTATGGCATGTGCTCATTTTGGCAATTGGCTTACTGTTTGGATTGGTTGGCTTTTTGTTTGCTGAACGAATGGGCCGACAAAGTGATGACGATTTTGGCGCTGTTGTGATACAAACGCATTTCGAAGAAGACAATTAATTAATTTAATTACAAAAAAAAACATTTGAAAAAAATCATTAAATACTTAATTTGAATTTTAATAGGTGTACTATTTTCATATACCATATCATTGTGTAAAATTGTAAGCGTCGCCTGTAAATATGTAAATATAATAGGAAATTTACAATATTTTACAATTTCATTTCTGTTGACATTTTTCCGTTTTGCATAAAATTTTAATTTGAAATTTAAATAAATGATTTAATTTTGTTTTCTCATACAATTTATTTACTTATAAAATGTTCTTTGTCGCCGGTGGTATTTTTTTTCAAATTTCAATCAGCACCTTAATCTGCGTTAAATTTTGAAATTTACGAAAACATATTTTAGGAAATAATATGGCTACTTTTAATCAAAATAAATATGATAGATGGTATAAACTTCATACCGAAACAATGATGCACCCTTCGAATCCACTAGTTTTCCTGGTAAAAATTTTCTTAACTTTTTATTTAATAAATTATATATTAGGATTTGACAATTGACGGAATTTTTTTGGGTAAGTTTATCCGCTGACGGGATAAAATTAGATTTGCAGAAAATATTAAAGAACTTGTGTATTTAGGCCGTGTCAAAATAGAGCTATATGAACATGTTGCACAAGCGGCTGCCGCAAATTTTCGTCTGTTGTGTAGCAGAGCACTGTATAATATTCCATTTATTTTATTAAAAAATAATTTTAATTAATAATTTTATTCATTTGTTATTTATGTTCTTGAATATTAAGGTGTTTTAATTCACCTCAAGAACAGTATGGATACCATGGCAGCCGCATCCACCGTGTTACCAAGGTTGACGCATTCATTTAGAAAATTTGAATATTTTATGGCAATATAGAACCCGTAAAAAGTAAATAAAAAATTTATTGTTTACGAGAAATTTTACGCAAATGTCAATATTAATCTCAAAAATTTTTCTGCTATGCTAGTGTCAGGAGCTTATTAAATTTTATTCAGATAATAATATATATCATTATCCTGTTTTACTATGTCTTTACAAGTTGCATTCTAAATTTTTTCCTTTTAGAATCGAGGGATTTACGCAGGATTCATAGACATTGTAAACCAAAAATTAAATAAATTTAAAATTTAAAATCAATTTATTGCATTTTACAGGAACTTAATTGTCAATCGGCATTTGGACAACAATTATTCACTGATTTTGTTGACTCAAAAGTTGAACATGGAAAAGGCATTTTGTCCATGGCTAATGTTCCTGAATATTTATTGTAATTTTAATTTTATTTCCCATTTTCAGGCAAATGAAGGATCTCCTCACACATATGGTAAGAACTAGAAACCGGGCAAGAGTTTTTGTCGACTTTTTTTTGTAAAAAACTCAAAATCGACTTTCGAATGACACCACCGTTTTAAAAAACTTCGTATAAGTCAGGTGTGCCGAAATCACCTAGCACCCGGTGCAAATCGGCGCCGACGGTGGAAATTTTGAAAATTTATGTATATTTTTATACAAATTTTGCTCCCAAAGGTTTTTCTTTTTGAAACTTAGCTTTTCTACGTAAAATTTTAAATGTGATTTTATTAAAAAACATTTTCAAATTACATTATTTGAAGACAAAATTTATTCATTTGAAAAGAGAAAAGTTACAATTAAATTAACTTGGAGTTGAATCTATTTATTAAAAATAAGAAAATCAACTGATCCACTTATTGACACAAGAAAATGTCACAGCTTTTCAACCGAAAAAGTAATTTTAAACTTTAAGTAAAATTAGCTTTCGGCTTTCTCTTCAACCACGGTCGGTCTATTTACTTTTTCATTTTTTTTGGAAAAGTAAAGTTGCACAGGTTCGGGTATTTCGTCTTAAATCGGGTCCGTGTATCGCCGGCTTCTAAATGCCAGATTCGGGTCCGGTCCATTACAACCGGGTCCGATTGCGGGTCGGGTCCAACCGGGTGTCAGAAAAGGCAAATACTTTAAGAAAAAAAAACATTGCTTGATACTCCAGTTCTTCAAAAGTTTCAGAATTCCGGTGCCCAATTTGTATCTCAATAAGTAACCCAGACATTAAAAATTCTGGTTGTTACAAAAAATAATTGGAATTGTAAACAAAAATTTTAACCCAAATTTGGTAAAACCTGAATGGAAATTAAGTAAAAAACACCTTTATTTGAGGTTCTGAGTTTATCATCGTGACCGGGGACAGCACACATGAAGAAATTCAGAATCTAAACGGAAGAAACCAAGCATTCGGTTCGTTTTTTTACCCCGGTTGTAGTTTTTAAAAGTTAAAAAAAATAATGACAAAACTCATCAACTCCAATTTACAGGAAAAGTATTGGCGGGCTACAATTTTGTCGAAATTGTGGAAAAAGTAAAAATTTCTGATTAAGAAATTTATTTTTATTTAACGCAGACTGAAACGGACGAGGAAATGGACGGAGATCCAATAAAAAACATACATATTACGAATTGCGGCGATCTGAGCTACGACAATTTTGAGCTTTATGGCTATATGAATAGGTAGTTTTTTGAATAGGATCCTTTGTATTGCCTTATACATACCAGGGATGCAGCCGATTTTCCTATTTCCGATGTTTTTGGGGAAAAATCGGAATTAATTCAAAAAATTATCAATGCGAATGTCCGGTGAAATATCTTTTGACATTCAAGTAATTTGAATTTTTTCAAAATTGGACTCAAAAATCAACTATTTTTTGGTCAAAATCTACCATCAAAATACAATTCTAAAAATCTTCCCCCGATGGCGCCTATCGGCACCACCTGCTCCGCGTCTTTGAATTTAAAAAAAAAAAAACATAAAAGAGCTTAAATTATCGTCGCGAAAAGAATTTGCCCTTTTTGTCAGGGTTTTTTTCAAAATCATAATTTAGCAAGAAAAAAATCATTAATAATCATTTTGAAAAAAGTTGTTCGAAGAGCTACAAAACCTAGAAAAAAACATCAACTTTTAGGGGCGAGTCGGTGGTGCCGGTAGGCGCCGCCGGGGAAAATTTTAAAAATCAGAGGGTATTTTAGTAACAGTTTTTGCACCAAATGTAAATTTGTGTAATAAATTTAAAGAAAACCTAAGTGAGACGGGGTCGGTGGTGCCGCTAAGCGCCACCGGGGTAATTTTTTTGAAAATTATTTGTTAAAGGAATGTAGCTTAAAGATCATTTTTTAAGTGTTTTAAACCCATTATTGACCCCTAAAACATTAATTTGATGATAAATCATGACATCTGTGAACCCTATTTTTATTGCTTTTTTACACTTGGAATTAGAAAAATTATATAAAATTTGTTAAAAAAAAATTACGATTTCCAATTTTCGGTGTTTTTTGGACCGGAATTTCGACTAAGTTCTATTCATATTGTTCTTGAATAGTATTTTCTTTTTGTTTATGCTATCCTTCGATCTGTGAGGAATAAAATATTAGGAGTGTTTTTAATGATTTTTAGTTTCGAAAAAAAAATTGGCCATCGGATTTCCAATTTTTGAAATCAGAGATCGGCTGCATCCCTGATACATACATGCAAATTTTGAAAAATTTGAAAAGCTAAATTTAAATATTTTTGTTATTTTCAGCTGAAACATGGCAATGATCAGCTTAGATGTGGACAGGATTAACGGCAGAATCAGTGAACTGATGTTAATTGTTAAATTTTTGGGTTTTAAAAATTTATTTATTTTTGCAACCTTTTTTTCCTTTTCAAAACCTAAATTAAACCTGTATTTAAACTTGAAAAGAATAAATTTCATTATACAATTTGAATCTGAATTTAAAAAGTAAAAAAAGTATATCAAATTCACTTTCAATGATTTTTTTCTTTTATTCTTATTTTTTGCAATATTAACGTTAGGAATTAATTAATTGCCTTTTCAAATATTTTGTATTACATGTTTTGGCTTAATTTGCCGGAAGATTGTTTCATGTTTTTAAGCATACACTATCATAATTGGATTTTGATGATGTATTTGTTTGTTATTTTGGCAATTATTTTTTTGTATGCCCAAGGCTACCATAATTATGAAAGTGCCCAGAAGAGGTCTTATATGTTATCTAACTCAGCCAAATAAAAATGCGTTTTTCGTGCATATTACCAGGATGAAAAAATGTCCGCCCAAAAGTGAATGGTCTTTTAAAAAAAAAAAAAAAAAAAATCAACATTTTTCATAAAAAGAATAAATGTTAGCTGTAGCAGAAGACTAGGCCTACGCCCAGCTCTACGTTAGATCAGGCCTAGCCCTAGAATTCATTCTGCGAATTTTGCGCATTGGTTGCCCGAACAGACAATGTGGCATATGTATAAACCAGGGATGGCGACGATTTCCGATGTTTTTGGATCGGGATTCCGATTTCCAATAAAAATTTGGGATCGGAATTCCGTCTTTTCAAATCAGAGATCGTCGCCATCCCTGGTATAAATTATAATAAAAAATTTATTGTTTTTAATTATAATGAACTTCCGGCACATTAAGCCAATCCTGTGGCGGCGTCTTCCTTCTCGCTGTTTTCTGGTTAATGCCAAGCCCACCGGGTGGGAGCGAGACGTCCATTTCCATAGCCAAGTGCGCTTGCTCTACGGCACTTTCACCGTTCTCACTGTTCTGGGCACTGCCACTTTGGCATTGCTACGAATGCCAACACAAATAATGGCACAACACTCAAACGAAGACGAAACTGCTGCTGTGTCAGCTGATCGTCCCGCATCGCCAGTGTCCACGGAACGAATAAATTATGATGAAGTAGCAGCAGAACAGCCATGCAATTTGGCCATTTTGAGTAGGAAAAACAACTAACCAAGCAGGGTTCTCAGGTGCCCGTGGGGTTTCGGAATGAAACATGGAGGCTGGATAAAGCACCCGGGGGGGTAATCAATGAAAGTGGTTTTCTTTTTTGGCAGAATGAGCCCGAGTGCCAAGATATGGCGTGCCAAACTTTTAAGAAATAAAAATAAATATAATTAAATATTATCGGTACCGGAGATTATGCTTTAGGAATTTCTTTTTATCAAAATCCAGGTTCAAATCCGCGTTGTGCAGGTTGACTTTTTCTTTTCTTTTTTTTTGTATTTTTTCGCTTCACTTTTTTTAAGGTCCCTCAAAAGATTTAGAAATATTAATAATTGAAAATTTTTGTTAAAAAAACATTTTGTTATACAAAAACGTCAGAAAGAAAAGAGAGTTTTTTTTATATTTTTGTTAACCTTTTCGTAATCTTTACTTACTTTTTTGTCAATTTTCTTTCTTGTTTGGCACTCCAAAGTAATATTTAATTGGGTGTCAGAAATTTTTTTTTAAATGAATCAAAATTTTGCATTTGCTAGGAATCGAGTACTCGGTTATCATTTTTTGTGTAAAATGCAAAAATAAATGGGGAAGAATCACTCGAGTAGAGCCCCCCCCCCTCGTTTATAGCCCCCCTTTTGAGGGGGGTTGAACAATAGAGCCTCCGGGGGCTCTATTCGAGGAAATACGGTAAATTATTATTTTTTATTTATTTCATAAAAAGTTTGGCACCTCATTGGCACTCGGGGTCATTCTGCAAAAACGAAACTCTTTAACCTGAGCTCAAATCAATTTAAAGGCCAAAAGAAATTCTGCACCTTAAAGCTTTGTGTTAACCAAAATATAAAGGCGGCGGGAATTTTAAAAAAAACGGGATTGAATTCGTCATAAATTTCCGTCAACGACAACAAAAATAAACAATTTTGTATCGTCTGGTAACTCTTCATTCATTCTATTAGCTATATACAAGCAATACAAATTGAAACAAATTCATTAAGTCTTAAAATTGTTGCCATAAAAATTCAAAAAATTTTTCTTTGTCTATTTTTTAAAAACGTAATCAAAATTTTTTTTATCTTAAACCCACCAAAAAATGTCGAATTTAAGAAATGCCTTTTGTTGTTGCCTTTAAAAAATGCCCGAGCAGGCTAATTAAAATATTTCCATATCCAATGGGCTTTTGTTCAGGCTCAACCTTTCAACTGATGGGCACCCGTCGGATGGCCCTCTTTTCGTTGCCATTTATGTACACGGGCATCAGTCAAAGCTTTTGGGGTTCAATTTATCCGACAACAGTGGCCAACACGGAGCTGTTTCAGCTGAACCAAGGCGTTAATCCCAAACTGTTGTTGGCACTTACTGCCATTCTGCAAGGCCTTGGCCAAGCAACATGTTGGTAATTGGTAGGGATAGGATTTTTAATTGCCAGAACTTCGGAAAGCCAAAAAGGGTTCATGTCGATTATTGCGTCCCATGACATTTTATGCGTCCATAAGGGCGCATAAATTGTCAAGATGGGACGCATAAAACCGACAAGAACCAGCCAATCAGTCACATCAAAATTACCAGTTTCGTTCGTATAGTTTGCGTTTTTGAAATTTGACAAACTTGGCATATCATATCTTGGCTTTCGAGCTCAATTTGGTTTTGTTAGGGATCCTGGCGTTTTGGCCCGGGTGCGTTTGAGCCTAAAATCGATTTTTTTGTAATTCTTTATCCCCTGTTTTGAAAAATATTTGAAAATGTATGTTCCAAAAAGGGTTTTTTCTTAAAACGCCCGCTGTTTGGAGGCAAATGCCCTTTGCTCAATTGGGGCTCGTCTATTGCCTATAAAAACGCATTTTTTGGGGTTGAACATTTTTTTCTTCTTCGTTTTTGCTATTTTTGGCTTGAGGCCAAATCTACCCTGGGGCTGAATCGCCTGGGCTTAAGCAGAAACCGAATTACGGGTGCCCAAACGTCCATAGGAAAATAAATCCTTTTATCTTGTTCAGCTGGCTTAATTTTCGGGCATTTTGGACAGCCGGAGACGGCACTTTGGTCGCTCTCGAATTGTCAGCTTGGTGCCGTTTTGCAACTTTGCTCTTTCCTGTTGGCCTACATAAATTTGCCCGCACATGCACCGTTTGAAAAGACTTTGAGCATGGCAATTTAAACTCGCCAAGGCACAAATATTAATAATTTTAAAAATATTTTCAAATGTTAAATTGAACGGAAGCTTGGTGGGAACCATTTTTTTGTAAGCCTAAAGAAAATAAATTTATAGCCCTAAACTAACCAGATCAGGCTCCTTAATTTTGTAATTTTTTTTTCTGACAAGTCACCAAATCAATAATATTTGGTACATCAATTTCCTCTAATAGAAGCACCCTCCTAGTTGAAGCACCCCTTCTAATAGAAGCACCCCCTTAAGAATGATTGAAAAATAGACAACCTGTACTTCTATTTGAGAAAATACGGTAAAATTAATTGAGTCACTTAATTTAAGCATTACGCTCGCGTTGTTTGCCGGCTTTTACTCAGTTTTGGCGATGCCTGTTGGAACACGCAAATATTTGCTACACTTATTGCCAAATATCCCATCAGAACATCCCAAGCATTTGCTGTCTTTAAATTCTTCCAGGTCATTTCATTTGGTTTAAATGTCATTAGGCAAAAAAAGCACCCAGAAATTATCATAAGATACTAAAATTTTGATTGTTATAATTAATTAAGGCAGGGATGTCCTTTTACCTGGAAAACCGGGCATTTGCCCGGTTTTGGGGGTCCGCGCCCGGTTTTTTCCCGGTTTTTGAAATTGCCCGGTTTTTGCCCGGTTTTTGGGTTTTTGCCTTATTTTGCCGAGTTTCTTATTTTCAGTCACATTTTATTGAATTTCGATGAACATTACGCCAAATTTTTAGGCCTAAATCCGTTAGCAAATTCCCGAAAAATTTCCCCGGTGGCGCCTATCGGCACCACCAGACCCCTTTTCGCCTATGTTTACTCAAAATTTTTTCAAAAAACTGACAAAAATCGTACTTTTTTGGTAAGTTTCTTATCAAAATATATCCATTTTTTCAAAAATTTTCCCCGGTGGCGCCTATCGGCACCACCGGCCTCCTTTGTTTTTTTTCGCTTTTTGAATAAAATGTTCTAAAATGAGGTTTTTTGATGCTTGTGAATCAGCCTTTTCTGTTCTGAAGAACACGAGAGAAACAGTATCGGCACACCTTTGCTAAACTCACTAATTTCAATCAAATTCAATGCAAATATTTCATTCCCCAATGCTCACAATTACTTTTTTCATTGACAAATTTGCTCAAAACAGGTGAAAAGTGGTGATAAATAAGTTATTTAAATCTTTTTGACGTTTTTTACACTAAAGAATTGGCGTAAAAAATTGCCTTATTTTTGAAAATTTTTGCCGGGTTTTTCAACTGGTTTGCCGGGTTTTTGAGTTTTGCCAAGGGCATCCCTGAATTAAGGCCAAAGACGAGACAAATTAAATTATGTGAAAAATATTAAGAAAATTTCTGACAAATGAGTTTTTCTTATAATTGATTTTCGTATAAATTGGAGTTTTCAATTCTATTTATTTTTTATTTTTTAATAAATAATTTTTCTTGTATTTTCAGTCACTTTTATGTTGTGCAGCATATCTCTATGCCACCACAATTTCCTTGGTATGGCATGTGCTCATTTTGGCAATTGGCTTACTGTTTGGATTGGTTGGTTTTTGTTTGCTGAGCGAATGGAACGGCAAAGTGATGACGATTTTGGCGCTGTTGTGATACAAACGCATTTCGAAGAAGACAATTAATTAAAGATTAAATAATTCAAAAATAATGTAAAAAATCATTCAATTTTTATTGAATTTACATATACTTTTTTTTAGTATGTCATATCTAGAGCAACCGTTTTGTGGCATTTGCCTTTTTTTTCTGCACACTAGTTTCGATATATTAAGCATAAATAACGCATTTTCCACTTGGTTTGAAGCTTCTACATTGACTTTTATAATGCCTTTGTGTGCCTTTTCGGGATTTTCGTGCCCTTTTATGCCTTTTTTTGCAACTTTTTATGCCTTTTTTAGGCGCCTTTTGGCGATTTTTGGTGCCTTTTTTTGGTTGCTCTAGTCATATCATTTTTGTAAATTATATAAATCTATCTTTTCTCAATTATTTTTTTGATTTTTCACTTTATTTTATGGATATATCAAAAGAATTTTTAAATTCCACAGCTTTCCTATCATAATCGAAGTTGACAGACTAAAAATCGAATTTCTAATTTTGAATAATAAATTTGTATTAGATAAATAAATAAAATTTGTAATTTTATTTACGGTATAAATACAGTTTATACTGATGTTTTAGAAAATAATTATGAAAAAAAATTGCAAAAAGAAATATTCGAAAACCCAAATTAAAAAATAGTTCATCATTCGCCATCAATCCTATTCAAATATTCCGCTAAATTCACCCCGTTGACACAGCATTTTTCGAATTCTTCGCTCGCAGCGATCGCATGGGTGCCCAAAAAAGGGGGAGTGTCGACGCCATGGGCTATTAAGCACCTAAAAAGGATCATAATTATACTACTGTATTTTTTATTAAAAAAATCAATAAAAAGAGTATATACAGATTTTTAAATTTTAATTTGTACAAAAACGTTTGCTCGGCGCATTGTTTTTGAGGATTTTGCCAGTTTTCGTCAATGGCATTTTGTATTAGTGTTTGAACAACATGAGTAAAAACCGTAAGAAAATGATAATTTTGCAAAATTTCCCAGCCATGCCTGTCGGCTCGTCATTACCAAATTTTCCTATATCAAAATTTGTCTCATAAATTACCAAAACCGATAAAAATTTCTAAAAATAAATTTAGACTTAGGAGAATTAACCATTATGGGCGCAAAACTTATTAGAAAACCTAGCAAAAAAAAACAATTTATAAAAATAATCAGCCTAATTTTTCCGCTTCTTCCAACGTAAAAAAGAAAATGCAATAACTTATTATTATTATTATTAATTGTTGACCTGGACAAGCACCGATGGCGGCGCAAGTCTGCCCAATTCATGTTCCAAACGTTCAGCCAAACCACGGAGCAATGAGGTACCGCCAGTCAGATAAATACTCCTGCAAAATGTTGAATTTGACTAATTATTATTTTTTTATTCAAAATGGCTTTGGTGAAAAATTAGAGTAGAGCGGTACCGGTACTGGTACCGGCGGTAATTACCGGTTTTCCAGTACCGGTGGTACCGGTATTAACCGGTACCAAATAAGCACTGGCAAGAATGGGCTTCGGAGTAAGAAATCGTTGAGAAAAATTGGAGGAAGGGAAAATTCGGAGGAAAAATTAAGTTAAATTTTTTTTTTAAATTTATTTGCCCATTGCGAACTCGGTGTGGTTGTATTAATTTTGTTTCTCCATATCTTTTGCCTGAGTTCAAATCCCGCACACCGCAGGAAATTCAAATAATAAAAAATTTTGGTTTTTACATTTTGAATTAATTTTCTATTAGTTGTTTAAAATCAAAAAAAAAAAATTACAGAAAAATACTGAATTTTTTGACTTTTTTGAAAATTTCAAATTATAACTCTGGACATTCACCTTAAACGATAGTTTATGGGGCAATTCCGCGGATTTGCTTAATTAAATATCATTTAACATGTCTCGGACTTGTCCCGTTAGGGAAGTTAAATTTTTGTCAAATAATGACAATTGTTTTTGTAAATTTTCCCGATTTTCAAAATCAAAAATAATTGCCAATTATACAAAAAATTTAATGGCTAAAAATCTGGAAAGAAATAATGATAACATGGAAAAACTATAATAGTTATATCCCTCACTACTACTACCTTTAATTTGTGTTGACCAGGGAATTCAATTATTTCGTCCTTAATTCCTTTCTTTCGCTCTTCGTCAATTCCATCGGCAGCCGACGTAACATGACTGGCAATTAATTAATTAGTTAAAGAAGGGGAATTTTAAATTATATTTTTGACCTGAAAACAAAATTAAAAAACTAAAAAAATCAACTAAAATTATTCATAAAATTGCGAGTTAATTACCTCAATTGGCCTCTTCAATGGCCAGGCCATGCGTTTGATGGTCGTAAAATGAGTTGGCGCCGCAACTAATCATTATTTTGTCGTCGGCAGATTGGTTGTTGCCGACTGCACAAAGTTGGGGAAAAAGCTGTAAGGCAACGATGGCTTCTGTGTCAGTACGCCGGCACTGATCACATGGCGTCCAAGTTCAAGGAGTACAACACGCTTTAAAATGTATAAATGATGAACATATATAACAAATTTATGATTGATTTTTTGAGTAGATAAATGAAAATTTTACTGAAAAATGATTAAATTCATGTAATAAACCGATTTATAATGTTTGGGTCGTTTATTGGTGCGTTTTACACGTTGGACGGTTCAGTTCCCAAGCCATTTTCCCATTTCAGTCCCGGGTCTGTACCCTGCAGGGAATGGTTTCCGCAAAAAAAATTCTTTCGGATTCTAACATTACAGCCCGAGAGGATGTCGATTGACATATAATTTGAAAAGCTAAATTTAATATTTTTGTTATTTTCAGCTGAAACATGGCAATGATCAGCTTAGATGTGGACAGGATTAACGGCAGAATCAGTGAACTGATGTTAATTGTTAAATTTTTGGGTTTTAAAAATTTATTTATTTTTGCAACCTTTTTTTCCTTTTCAAAACCTAAATTAAACCTGTATTTAAACTTGAAAAGAATAAATTTCATTATACAATTTGAATCTGAATTTAAAAAGTAAAAAAAGTATATCAAATTCACTTTCAATGATTTTTTTCTTTTATTCTTATTTTTTGCAATATTAACGTTAGGAATTAATTAATTGCCTTTTCAAAATATTTTGTATTACATGTTTTGGCTTAATTTGCCGGAAGATTGTTTCATGTTTTTAAGCATACACTATCATAATTGGATTTTGATGATGTATTTGTTTGTTATTTTGGCAATTATTTTTTTGTATGCCCAAGGCTACCATAATTATGAAAGTGCCCAGAAGAGGTCTTATATGTTATCTAACTCAGCCAAATAAAAATGCGTTTTTCGTGCATATTACCAGGATGAAAAAATGTCCGCCCAAAAGTGAATGGTCTTTTAAAAAAAAAAAAAAAAAAAATCAACATTTTTCATAAAAAGAATAAATGTTAGCTGTAGCAGAAGACTAGGCCTACGCCCAGCTCTACGTTAGATCAGGCCTAGCCCTAGAATTCATTCTGCGAATTTTGCGCATTGGTTGCCCGAACAGACAATGTGGCATATGTATAAACCAGGGATGGCGACGATTTCCGATGTTTTTGGATCGGGATTCCGATTTCCAATAAAAATTTTGGGATCGGAATTCCGTCTTTTCAAATCAGAGATCGTCGCCATCCCTGGTATAAATTATAATAAAAAATTTATTGTTTTTAATTATAATGAACTTCCGGCACATTAAGCCAATCCTGTGGCGGCGTCTTCCTTCTCGCTGTTTTCTGGTTAATGCCAAGCCCACCGGGTGGGAGCGAGACGTCCATTTCCATAGCCAAGTGCGCTTGCTCTACGGCACTTTCACCGTTCTCACTGTTCTGGGCACTGCCACTTTGGCATTGCTACGAATGCCAACACGAACAATGGCACAACATTCAAACGAAGGCGAAACTGCTGCTGTGTCAGCTGATCGTCCCGCATCGCCAGTGTCCACGGAACGAATAAATTATGATGAAGCAGCAGCAGAACAGCCATGCAATTTGGCATTTTGAGTAGGGAAAACAACTAACCAAGCAGGGTTCTCAGGTGTCCGTGGGGTTTCGGAATGAAACATGGAGGCTGGATAAAGCACCCGGGGGGTAATCAATGAAAGTGGTTTTCTTTTTTGGCAGAATGAGCCCGAGTGCCAAGATATGGCGTGCCAAACTTTTAAGAAATAAAAATAAATATAATTAAATATTATCGGTATATAGTGAGTAGTCCGGAGATTATGCTTTAGGAATTTCTTTTTATCAAAATCCAGGTTCAAATCCGCGTTGTGCAGGTTGACATTTTCTTTTCTTTTTTTTTTGTATTTTTTCGCTTCACTTTTTTTAAGGTCCCTCAAAAGATTTAGAAATATTAATAATTGAAAATTTTTGTTAAAAAAACATTTTGTTATACAAAAACGTCAGAAAGAAAAGAGAGTTTTTTTTATATTTTTGTTAACCTTTTCGTAATCTTTACTTACTTTTTTGTCAATTTTCTTTCTTGTTTGGCACTCCAAAGTAATATTTAATTGGGTGTCAGAAATTTTTTTTAAATGAATCAAAATTTTGCATTTGCTAGGAATCGAGTACTCGGTTATCATTTTTTGTGTAAAATGCAAAAATAAATGGGGAAGAATCACTCGAGTAGAGCCCCCCCCTCGTTTATAGCCCCCCTTTTGAGGGGGGTTGAACAATAGAGCCTCCGGGGGCTCTATTCGAGGAAATACGGTAAATTATTATTTTTTATTTATTTCATAAAAAGTTTGGCACCTCATTGGCACTCGGGGTCATTCTGCAAAAACGAAACTCTTTAACCTGAGCTCAAATCAATTTAAAGGCCAAAAGAAATTCTGCACCTTAAAGCTTTGTGTTAACCAAATATAAAGGCGGCGGGAATTTTAAAAAAACGGGATTGAATTCGTCATAAATTTCCGTCAACGACAACAAAAATAAACAATTTTGTATCGTCTGGTAACTCTTCATTCATTCTATTAGCTATATACAAGCAATACAAATTGAAACAAATTCATTAAGTCTTAAAATTGTTGCCATAAAAATTCAAAAAATTTTTCTTTGTCTATTTTTTAAAAACGTAATCAAAATTTTTTTTATCTTAAACCCACCAAAAAATGTCGAATTTAAGAAATGCCTTTTGTTGTTGCCTTTAAAAAATGCCCGAGCAGGCTAATTAAAATATTTCCATATCCAATGGGCTTTTGTTCAGGCTCAACCTTTCAACTGATGGGCACCCGTCGGATGGCCCTCTTTTCGTTGCCATTTATGTACACGGGCATCAGTCAAAGCTTTTGGGGTTCAATTTATCCGACAACAGTGGCCAACACGGAGCTGTTTCAGCTGAACCAAGGCGTTAATCCCAAACTGTTGTTGGCACTTACTGCCATTCTGCAAGGCCTTGGCCAAGCAACATGTTGGTAATTGGTAGGGATAGGATTTTTAATTGCCAGAACTTCGGAAAGCCAAAAAGGGTTCATGTCGATTATTGCGTCCCATGACATTTTATGCGTCCATAAGGGCGCATAAATTGTCAAGATGGGACGCATAAAACCGACAAGAACCAGCCAATCAGTCACATCAAAATTACCAGTTTCGTTCGTATAGTTTGCGTTTTTGAAATTTTGACAAACTTGGCATATCATATCTTGGCTTTCGAGCTCAATTTGGTTTTGTTAGGGATCCTGGCGTTTTGGCCCGGGTGCGTTTGAGCCTAAAATCGATTTTTTTGTAATTCTTTATCCCCTGTTTTGAAAAATATTTGAAAATGTATGTTCCAAAAAGGGTTTTTTCTTAAAACGCCCGCTGTTTGGAGGCAAATGCCCTTTGCTCAATTGGGGCTCGTCTATTGCCTATAAAAACGCATTTTTTGGGGTTGAACATTTTTTTCTTCTTCGTTTTTGCTATTTTTGGCTTGAGGCCAAATCTACCCTGGGGCTGAATCGCCTGGGCTTAAGCAGAAACCGAATTACGGGTGCCCAAACGTCCATAGGAAAAATAAATCCTTTTATCTTGTTCAGCTGGCTTAATTTTCGGCATTTTGGACAGCCGGAGACGGCACTTTGGTCGCTCTCGAATTGTCAGCTTTGGTGCCGTTTTGCAACTTTGCTCTTTCCTGTTGGCCTACATAAATTTGCCCGCACATGCACCGTTTGAAAAGACTTTGAGCATGGCAATTTAAACTCGCCAAGGCACAAATATTAAATAATTTTAAAAATATTTTCAAATGTTAAATTGAACGGAAGCTTGGTGGGACCATTTTTTTGTAAGCCTAAAGAAAATAAATTTATAGCCCTAAAACTAACCAGATCAGGCTCCTTAATTTTGTAATTTTTTTTTCTGACAAGTCACCAAATCAATAATATTTGGTACATCAATTTCCTCTAATAGAAGCACCCTCCTAGTTGAAGCACCCCTTCTAATAGAAGCACCCCCTTAAGAATGATTGAAAAATAGACAACCTGTACTTCTATTTGAGAAAATACGGTAAAATTAATTGAGTCACTTAATTTAAGCATTACGCTCGCGTTGTTTGCCGGCTTTTTACTCAGTTTTGGCGATGCCTGTTGGAACACGCAAATATTTGCTACACTTATTGCCAAATATCCCATCAGAACATCCCAAGCATTTGCTGTCTTTAAATTCTTCCAGGTCATTTCATTTGGTTTAAATGTCATTAGGCAAAAAAAGCACCCAGAAATTATCATAAGATACTAAAATTTTGATTGTTATAATTAATTAAGGCAGGGATGTCCTTTTACCTGGAAAACCGGGCATTTGCCCGGTTTTGGGGGTCCGCGCCCGGTTTTTTCCCGGTTTTTGAAATTGCCCGGTTTTTGCCCGGTTTTTGGGTTTTTGCCTTATTTTGCCGAGTTTCTTATTTTCAGTCACATTTTATTGAATTTCGATGAACATTACGCCAAATTTTTAGGCCTAAATCCGTTAGCAAATTCCCGAAAAATTTCCCCGGTGGCGCCTATCGGCACCACCAGACCCCTTTTCGCCTATGTTTACTCAAATTTTTTCAAAAAACTGACAAAAATCGTACTTTTTGGTAAGTTTCTTATCAAAATATATCCATTTTTTCAAAAATTTTCCCCGGTGGCGCCTATCGGTACCACCAGACCCCTTTTAGTTTTTTTTCGCTTTTGGAATAAAATGTTCTAAAATGAGGTTTTTTGATGCTTGTGAATCAGCCTTTTCTGTTCTGAAGAACACGAGAGAAACAGTATCGGCACACCTTTGCTAACTCACTAATTTCAATCAAATTCAATGCAAATATTTCATTCCCCAATGCTCACAATTACTTTTTTTCATTGACAAATTTGCTCAAACAGGTGAAAAGTGGTGATAAATAAGTTATTTAAATCTTTTTGACGTTTTTTACACTAAAGAATTGGCGTAAAAATTGCCTTATTTTTGAAAATTTTTGCCGGGTTTTTCAACTGGTTTGCCGGGTTTTTGAGTTTTGCCAAGGGCATCCCTGAATTAAGGCCAAAGACGAGACAAATTAAATTATGTGAAAAATATTAAGAAAATTTCTGACAAATGAGTTTTTCTTATAATTGATTTTCGTATAAATTGGAGTTTTCAATTCTATTTATTTTTTATTTTTTAATAAATAATTTTTTCTTGTATTTTCAGTCACTTTTATGTTGTGCAGCATATCTCTATGCCACCACAATTTCCTTGGTATGGCATGTGCTCATTTTGGCAATTGGCTTACTGTTTGGATTGGTTGGTTTTTTGTTTGCTGAGCGAATGGAACGGCAAAGTGATGACGATTTTGGCGCTGTTGTGATACAAACGCATTTCGAAGAAGACAATTAATTAAAGATTAAATAATTCAAAAAATAATGTAAAAAATCATTCAATTTTTATTTGAATTTACATATACTTTTTTTTATTATGTCATATCTAGAGCAACCGTTTTGTGGCATTTGCCTTTTTTTTCTGCACACTAGTTTCGATATATTAAGCATAAATAACGCATTTTCCACTTGGTTTGAAGCTTCTACATTGACTTTTATAATGCCTTTGTGTGCCTTTTTCGGGATTTTCGTGCCCTTTTATGCCTTTTTTGCAACTTTTTATGCCTTTTTTAGGCGCCTTTTTGGCGATTTTTGGTGCCTTTTTTTGGTTGCTCTAGTCATATCATTTTTGTAAATTATATAAATCTATCTTTTCTCAATTATTTTTTTGATTTTTCACTTTATTTTATGGATATATCAAAAGAATTTTTAAATTCCACAGCTTTCCTATCATAATCGAAGTTGACAGACTAAAAATCGAATTTCTAATTTTGAATAATAATTTGTATTAGATAAATAAATAAAATTTGTAATTTTATTTACGGTATAAATACAGTTTATACTGATGTTTTAGAAAATAATTATGAAAAAAAATTGCAAAGAAATATTCGAAAAACCAAAATTTAAAAAGTAGTTCATCATTCTCCATCAATCCTATTCAAATATTCCGCTAAATTCACTTCGTTGACACAGCATTTTTCGAATTCTTCGCTCGCAGCGATCGCATGGGTGCCCAAAAAGGGGGAGTGTCGACGCCATGGGCTATTAAGCACCTAAAAAGGATCATAATTATACTACTGTATTTTTATTAAAAAATCAATATAAAGGGTATATACATATTTTTAAATTTTAATTTGTACGAAAGGTTTGCTTGGCGCATTGTTTTTGAGGATTTGCCAGTTTTCGTCAATGGCATTTTGTATTAATGTTTGAACAACATGAGTAAAAACCGTAAGAAAATGATAATTTTGCAAAATTTCCCAGCCATGCCTGTCGGCTCGTCATTACCAAATTTTCCTATATCAAAATTTGTCTCATAAATTACCAAAACCGATAAAAATTTCTAAAAATAAATTTAGACTTAGGAGAATTAACCATTATGGGCGCAAAACTTATTAGAAAACCTAGCAAAAAAAAACAATTTAAAAAAATAATCAGCCTAATTTTTCCGCTTCTTCCAACGTAAAAAGAAAATGCAATAACTTATTATTATTATTATTAATTGTTGACCTGGACAAGCACCGATGGCGGCGCAAGTCTGCCCAATTCATGTTCTAAACGTTCAGCCAAACCACGGAGCAATGAGGAACCGCCAGTCAGATAAATATTCCTGCAAAATGTTGAATTTGACTAATTATTATTTTTTTATTCAAAATGGCTTTGGTGAAAAATTAGAGTAGAGCGGTACCGGTACTGGTACCGGCGGTAATTACCGGTTTTCCAGTACCGGTGGTACCGGTATTAACCGGTACCAAATAAGCACTGGCAAGAATGGGCTTCGGAGTAAGAAATCGTTGAGAAAAATTGGAGGAAGGGAAAATTCGGAGGAAAAATTAAGTTAAATTTTTTTTTTAAATTTATTTGCCCATTGCGAACTCGGTGTGGTTGTATTAATTTTGTTTCTCCATATCTTTTGCCTGAGTTCAAATCCCGCACACCGCAGGAAATTCAAATAATAAAAAAATTTTGGTTTTTACATTTTGAATTAATTTTCTATTAGTTGTTTAAAAATCAAAAAAAAAAAATTACAGAAAAATACTGAATTTTTTGACTTTTTTGAAAATTTCAAATTATAACTCTGGACATTCACCTTTAAACGATAGTTTATGGGGCAATTCCGCGGATTTGCTTAATTAAATATCATTTTAACATGTCTCGGACTTGTCCCGTTAGGGAAGTTAAATTTTTGTCAAATAATGACAATTGTTTTTGTAAATTTTCCCGATTTTCAAAATCAAAAATAATTGCCAATTATACAAAAAATTTAATGGCTAAAATCTGGAAAGAAATAATGATAACATGGAAAAACTATAATAGTTATATCCCTCACTACTACTACCTTTAATTTGTGTTGACCAGGGAATTCAATTATTTCGTCCTTAATTCCTTTCTTTCGCTCTTCGTCAATTCCATCGGCAGCGACGTAACATGACTGGCAATTAATTAATTAGTTAAAGAAGGGAATTTTAAATTTATATTTTTGACCTGAAAACAAAATTAAAAAACTAAAAAAATCAACTAAAATTATTCATAAAAATTGCGAGTTAATTACCTCAATTGGCCTCTTCAATGGCCAGCCATGCGTTTGATGGTCGTAAAATGAGTTGGCGCCGCAACTAATCATTATTTTGTCGTCGGCAGATTGGTTGTTGCCGACTGCACAAAGTGTGGGGAAAAAGCTGTAAGGCAACGATGGCTTCTGTGTCAGTACGCCGGCACTGATCACATGGCGTCCAAGTTCAAGGAGTACAACACGCTTTAAAATGTATAAATGATGAACATATATAACAAATTTATGATTGATTTTTTGAGTAGAATAAATGAAAATTTTTACTGAAAAATGATTAAATTCATGTAATAAACCGATTTATAATGTTTGGGTCGTTTATTGGTGCGTTTTACACGTTGGACGGTTCAGTCCCAAGCCATTTTCCCATTTCAGTCCCGGGTCTGTAACCCTGCAGGGAATGGTTTCCGCAAAAAAATTCTTTCGGATTCTAACATTACAGACCGAGAGGAGTCGATTGACATATAATTTGTATAGAAATTCGACTACGTCAGTTTCCTTCACTTTTACCAACAAAAAATAAGGAAGACCAAATTTATTTTAAAAATATTATAAATCAAATTAAAATTTATTGGGGCTTATTTTCTAATAAATATATATATATATATATTTTTTAAATTTTCGTCGATTTAAAAATTATCCAATTAATTAACACTGTTTTTTTAGATGTAAGTAAATTTTCATGGTTAGCAGCGCATTACCGAATTAGTTAGAAAAATTTTCAGCAAGAATATTTTTCTTTTTTTTTTTTAGGGAGGCTCCGCGGAAAACTCGTCCCATCGGGCGCCGTAGTAAAAGAAGATGGTTATTTGACAAGGTCATTTAACCATAGTTATTTGACCTGGTCAAATAAAATTTATTTTCAATTCTTTTGGTTTCTCAACGGTATTTTATCCTAATTTTAAGTAAATTTTTTTTTCATCATTTTTAAAATATTTAGAATCAATAAATTTAAAAATATTTTATATCACTCGAAAGAACAGAGTTTACTTTATTTTATAAAATTTATTTTTTATTTTTATCTATTTTTGATGATTTTTGGCAGAATTTTAAAAGATGCTGGTTAAGTGTGTAACCATGGGTCGGGTCAGGGTTGGCGTTTTACCATGGTTACATTTTTTGGTGATCATCTACCTTCTTCTTTTACTCTGTGTTCACGAACCACCAACCATTATAGTTAAATAACCATGTTAAATGAAAATGAACACGTGGTTGCTCATTTACTACGGGTTTACCATCATGGTTTTGTTATTTAACCATAACCATCTTCTTTTACTACGGCCCCGGCCGGTAGTGTGGAGGAGGGTGACTGATTGACTAACTGACCACGGTGGCTGGTTAGCCTTCGCTTATATGGGGACCCGTAAAGCGGAGAAAAAAAGGATCCGATCGATGAAAATGATGAAACGATAAATAGGGATATTTAGACTATTTTAGAGCTTTTATGAAACGACCCAGCACCCTATTGCGGATCGGCAATGCGGACGCGACAATTGCCGATAATTGCGGACGACGATTGGAAGCGCAATATTTAAGAATTTACTCACTAATTTTTTTAAAGCCTCAAAATTAACTGCATAAAATATATTTATGCATTTACAAACTAATATAAGTTAAGCCATGCTGGGTTAGGGGGTTTGTCCTGCTCTCTCCTGACCCTGAAATCGATCTAACCCAACCACCAACTGATATGTTAGATCGTTGAAAATGATAAAAAATTAGGGATATTTAGACCATTTTAGAGCTTTATTTGGTGATAGGGAGAGATCGATCTCCGGGGTCAGGAGAGAGCAAAACCAACCCCGAACCCAGCACGGCTTAACTTATATTAGTTCACACGTTTGAGGGGCAACGATTAAGGCAAATAATTAAGCTTTAGTTGCTGGCAGTCATTTTTCTAAATTGCACTATTTAATAATTTGCACTAAAAAGGTTGAGTTTTTCCAAAAAAAGAGTTCGTCAAAATAACTGGGTACTTAGTCGTGGGTAAGCAATCGATCGAAACCGTAAAAAAGTGATTACCTAAAAATAATAGGCTATTATTAAGTGTATAAATTATAAAGTCCCAGAAATTATATATAAAAAAAATTGGATTTGCTATTAGAAAATAGCTTATCTCTTTAATGACTACTCTAATAATATAAAGTGGTGGTGTCATTCGAAAGCCCCAAATATGTTTTACCTTATACCAAAAAATCAAACGAATTTATTGAGTTTCAAAAAAGTTATGACCTAAAATGTTCAAAAATTTGGGAATATCTGTTTTTGGTTATCTTTTTATCATAACTTTCCCGAAACTTAATCAATTCCTTTGATTTTCGGTATAAGGTAGAGTGCATATTTAGGGGGTTCTAATGACACGAAGAATAATAGATTTAGTTCCCTCTACAATTTTTTCGGCTCTATTCCAGTTTACGCGTCCAATCGATGTTTACGCGTCCAATCAAATAACTGTCCTCGGTTTCTGGGGTCATAACTTTTTTCTTGATCAGTCAATCCCTGCATACTTGGTATCATTCGAAAGCTTAAAATCTCTAGAATGTATTAATGTCCGAATGTTACGAAAAAACGAGTGTCAAAAAAAAGTTACAAAGCAGACAAATGAAAATTATTATATTTTTTTTGTTCGGGGTTCTAAATTTCTGAATTTCGGGGTTCTAAATTTTTGAACTTGATATTGAGCTTCTATTGGATTTAAGCTTTCGAATGATACCAAGTATGCAGAAATTGACTGATCAAGAAGAAAGTTATGACCCCAGAAACCGAGGACAGTTATTTGATTGGACGCGTAAACACCGATTGGACGCGTAAACTGGAATAGAGCCATTTTTCTGGGTCACGCGCCGCAAATGCCGGCGCCGCAAATGCCGGCCAATCTAAAGTGGTATCAAAAACAATGGGCAAAATGTTTTCAGTGTTAATCCGCCGCTTTCTTTTAAGGCTATTGTATGAGAAATTAGAGATATGTCTGGACGAACGAATTTGCATGGAAATTGGGTACCAAAACTCGGAAACGGTCCGTATAAATTAAAACTAAATTAGGTAGACGAAACAAAAAATTCATTTTCATTCTTAGGGGGATAGTGGAGGCCCATTGTTGATGCTTGCACAAAATGGCACCACATGGACACAGGTGCCGAAAAAGGACCCAAATATAAAAAAAAACCAAACACCCAAACATTTTTTAATGCGCAATTTTGTTAGGACCAATTTGATAAAGAAACTTAACAAAATATGTCACAAATACATTCAGATTGGCGTCTCCAGCATTTCTGCGCTTAAAAAGAAAGACCGTTTGGCAAGTCAGTTATATGCTGCGTTTGGTAACAAATCTCATAAAAATTTTCAAGAAAATACAGCAATTAAAGAACCGGGTATTTCAGTCATAATACTACGGTTCCTTAGAAACATCAAAATTTTCTGTACTTTAACATTATGATAACCCCCCTCCCAAATTTTTCAAAAATCATAATTAAAGGGTCAAATGTGCTTATCACGAATATGGTGTTCGTTTTGTCTTTTGAAAAGATCTAATCATAGATACCCTAGTTTTGTTTTTAAAATAAAATTGTCAAGCTCTACCAATAATTACAGTACTGTACACGCGAGTCGCACGTTACTGTGATTGGATTAAAGAAAACACGGACGGTGAGGTCAAATGTTTGTGAGTTGGAAAACATAATGACGAAGTGCTAAAAAAAAAACAAAAAATATCATTTTTCAATTTTATTATTTTAATCAAACCTTATTTATGCATATTATTTTTGTCAAAGAATTTGTAAAGATTGTATTTTTAATTTAAAAAAAGAATTTTCACAAAAATCAGAGGGTCAAAAATTTCGCTGTTAAATCTTTTGTTATTGTTTGGTAAATATGTATGTTGATTTATAAGCGCATTCAAAAGATAAACATGTGGGCACAACTAATCCTTCTTTTATGATGATTTTTTTCCTTAAAATTTTTTCCATTTTTTAAAAAAATAAATATAAATCTTTGAAAATATTTAAAAATGAGAATTTATCGCCTTTTCATTTGTCTGACCTTGTGTTTTTAATTTGTTTAACAATCAGCCAATTTTTCTGCATCTTTTGCAATTACTTTTTTATATTTTTTGGTTGGACCATTATTTATTTGCACATTTACCATCATAATTTTATGTTTCGTTCGCTCCTATTTCTATTTTTGTTTTTATGCAATGCCTTCATAATATTACGAAAGGACAAATAAGCAAATTCATAAATAAATTTATCCCATAAACCTACTATTGAAATCTCTATAATACAATTATGAAAAATAGGCTTATTTAAACTGCAAAAATTATTAATTCGCCGCAAAACTAAAAGGTTTATATTTTGAAAAATTCATTTAAAGTTTTCAAACTTCATTTAAAAAAACTTAATTAATTCAAAAATTACAAAATATTTGAAAGAATTAATTTTTTCGATGGCCAGTCTTTGTGTTTTTTGATAAATTCTTACATATATTTTAGATCTTAAAAAATGTTCAAAATTCTTTTTTTGCTTATGCTTTTCACTTAAAACTATTTTTAAGGTTCCGTGCCCCAAAGATGAACAATTTGGCCAAAAGAAATGCAACGGTTGTGAGCCAAGTTGCGACAAGCCAAACCCGACAATTTGCACTAAAAACGTTGCATTTGCTCATGCGACTGTAAGCCAGGCTTACTGCGCAACAATAAGACGCAGAAATGCGTCGAGAAATGCCCTTATAAATGATGAAAATGTAAGAGGAGGAAAATGATGCGTTAATCATTTTATGATGATAGCAAACGAAATTTTCATTTTTTTTTTTTTGGGTTAATGTTTACAATATTCAGCATAAAAAAAATTAAATACATTTGGGAACAATAATTGCAAGCAATTGTTTCGTTATTATTTTTGTTTAAAATGGTCCCAGATACATACATTCACTACTCATTGTTACTCGTAAAAATAAAAAATAAAAAAATTTTAATTCTCTTACATATAATTCAAAAAATGAAAATCGAAACCGACAGTTTCTGTTAACCGAACCGCAACCTATAACAGACACAAAACATTTCGGCTAACCAAAGCCGGTGTATTCGAAACTTCTCGGTTTTTTAATTCGGTTCAGTGTATATTTGAATTTAAAAAAATTGCAATTATTACAGAAAAAAAGGAAAAAAATTACAAGCTCTGAACGGCGCTAAAATGTATTTGTCAATGTTGATTTGTCAGTGAAAAATCATTTTTAAATAAAATAATCTTATTCTGATAATCGCTAAATTAAAAATCACCAAAAAACAGTCATAGCCTTGGTAGATTTACTCACTCTTTTCTTATACTGGAAAATGAAACACACAATTGATTTTTCTCTTTGACTTTTTTTTTTGTTCTTATATTCTTTTTATCTAAATCAGAGTTCCCATTTTGTCTTATTTTTAAGAAATGTATTGATTTGAGCTCTTTGATCTCATTTTTGTCTTATTTTTAAACGGAACAAAAAAAGGAAATATTACTGTTTTTTCATTTTTTTAAGCGATTTCTTTATTTTTTTTCAAAATTTTCCCGGCAGCGCCTATTGCACCGCCGGACATTACTCTAAATTGATAATTTTTGGAAATACATTCTAATTTTCAAAAACTTTCCCGGAGGCGCCTACCAGCACCGGCGACCCTTTCTTTTCAAAAATAAAAATTTATTTTCAGTTCAAAGTTAAAATTGCTCAGAAAAATTGTTGGCGGAGAGAAATATGTCGCAAATACTTGATTTGTTGAATAAGATGCAGTTTTAAACATTTAAAATTTTTCTTCCTTTTTCTTTTTCAGTATAAAAACTCAAAAAATACTTAAAAAAATTTTCGCATACCCGACTTTAAAATTTAACGGATTACAATTCTTTGACTTACTTACTAGAGGTGCTCGAGACCCAAAATTTCCCGAGACTCGAGAACCGAGACCGAGACCGAGACCTGACACCGACACTCGAGACCGAGACCGAGACTTGACACCGAGACCGAGACCCCCAATAACCCGAGAAATTTCTTGACTCGAGAACCGAGACCGAGAAATTTCTTTTAAAAAATAAGGTGAAATTTTTTTAAACTAAAAAAAAAAGCATTTTTTAAATAAAAAAATTACGCATTGATTTATCAAATTGAAATAAAAAAGCTATTGCAATCCAATTTTATAAACTCGCACTTTCGCTATTTAGCCTGGTTCGAATCTACCACATTGCGTGAAAATTTTTGAAATTGTTTCACAAATCAATTGTTAATTAGTAAAAAGCCTAAAAAATTGACCTTTTTTGGGGCAAAATCTGTTAACAAAACTTACTTATTTATAAATTTTTCCCTTCGGCACTTATCGGCACCGCGGTCACTCAACCCCTTTAAATTTTTCATTATGAGACGCAAAACTAACAATTTTTGGAGAAAATCTGTTAACAAATCGGCCATCAATTTTCAAAATTCCCCCGACCGATGGGCAACTATCGACACCATCGGATCCCATGGTTTTCTCAAAATTTATCTCAAAGATTCTCCAAAAATTACCATGTTTTGGTCGAAATCCGTTAGTAAAGCTCACGCAAATTAAAAAAAAAAAAATTTCCTTGGCGCCTGTTGGCACCGCCGAACCAATTTAATTTAGTTACCCCAAAAATGTTTGATTTCTACAGTATTTCAATGAAAAATGACCGAAAATGAATTATTTTTGGGTAACCGAGTTTGACACCCCCCCCCCTGGGTTATTCCTGTTAACAGATTTTTCCCTTTATTTCGGAAGTTTTTTGTAAATTCTTCGTTTTTAGGAATTTTCCTGCAAAAGAAATAAGGTTCGAACAATGGATTTTTTATTGGATGGTTACTAATGCTTGGGGATGTGAATTCAAGAAACATTTCAAAAAGTTTATGATTTGCAATAAAACAAAAAATTGTTTTTTTGAATTATGTGTTTTTCATAGAGGGCAAGGCGGCAGTGCCGATAGGCTCTGATGAGGAAAATTTTGAAAATTTGATCGCTTTTGGTAACAAATCTTGCATAAAAAGAAGTTTTTAAAAATTTTGAAATTAATTTTGAGAGATTATACCGAATTGGGTCCGATGGTTCCGATAGGTGCCGGGAGAAATTTTTGAAAATTTATGGCCGTTTTGTTAACAGATTTTGCCCTAAAACTTTATGATTTCGCTGACCAAATAAATTGTTTTGATCCAAAAAGTCAATCTTTAAAAAAGAAGGCATTATAAAAGTCATCGTAGAAGCTTCAAAGATTTTTTTTCCGACTATGACCACTTTGGATGACTTCGAAGGATAATCCGATGGCCTAGCGATGTGCAAATGATATGCACACGCGACGCGCGGATGGCCCACCGAAAGGTCATTGGGATCTGTTCCAGCAGTTGCCCAACTTGGTCAAATTGTATCCAATTAACACAATGTTCACAGATGTGAGGGTTTATTAGCATTTGGTGTCTTTTGACTTTGTCAATGAAGATTTTTTGTTTTGTTTTTGGAAATGATCAATTGATGATTTTTGTAGCTTTTTTGAAATTTGATGATTTTCGAGATGGAAAAACAAAACCAAATTTTGAAAAATTAATTGTTCTGCTAAGGTCTAGACTTGTCTCCACTGAATACTCTCGGGTGTCACTGATTTCTTCAATATTTCATTGCAAATGACCGAAAAATGTTTATTGTTGTGGTGACAGTTTTTGCATCGTCCCGAACATACGCTGACAAAGGAGGGGCTTCAGGTGTCCTTGGGTATTTTCCAGAAAACATTTGGCTAAACAGTACCTAATAACCTACCCCTTGTACGAAAAAGCTGAATTATAATGACTAAGGGGCGAATTTTTAGTCAAATGACTTTTTTTTTTCTGCGATTTGGGATGGTGTAAAACACACGAAAAACGATCGAAATTTAATTTTCAAAAAAAATGTTCATATTTTTTTAATTTTTAAACCTTTAAATTGATTTTGGTCTTCTGTAATAAAAAAAATTCTGCTTTTCAATGTGATTTGACTAAAAAAATGCTCTAAAAATGCCAAATTTTCTTGCTTTTTTGGCAAACTTTTTGCGGCTTTTGCCACTTTTTCGTGACTTTTGAAGTCGAATTTGGGGATTATTTTATGACTAAAAGTCCGCACCCGAATGATGACTAAGGCTAGATTTTTAGTTTCCCTTTTTGCGGTTAGTTCATGATGAGAGAAGCATGAAAAATTTGTTCTTTTGGTAGTGTTAGTCTTTTTCCTTGTAACTATTTTCCTTAAGCAAGATAAAATTTGAAAAAATTGATACTAGCGTAATTTTTATCACTGATCAAAAAAGATAACAACGCCGACACGATCACACATCTCCTTCAATGGTTTAGACGCGTAAACAGCAGTTGATCCAAAATCGGCTCTATTGCAGTTTACCCGACCATAAAAAATTTACACGACCATAAAAAAAAGACACGACCACAAAAAAGAAGACACGACCATAAAAAATTTATAAATCTCCCCCTTCATTAAAAATTGGGAAAAAAAATTCTATGTCTTGAGTTTTTTGAATAAAAAATTACTGGGAATTTTTTAAAGTAGGAAATTTCAAGAAAAATTTAAAATTTCGTAACATTTTCTAAATTTTTACTAGTTTTTTGAAGATTTTTAACAAAAATTTACGAAAATTTGAAGGGTTTTCTTAAAAATTCTGCTTTAAAAAATTCCCAGTAATTTTTTTATTAAAAAAACGCAAGATTTAAAAAAAAATATAAATTTTTTTAGGGGGTGAAATTTATGGTCGTGAAAAATTTTTATGGTCGGGCAAACTGCAATAGAACCCCAAATAATGACTCCGAAATTTATAAATCCCGACATTTATTAACATAAAGTGGGGTGGCAACCTTTTAACTGTTTTTCAGTTTCATTTCTGACGACATTTACTTCGATGTCTTCCATTTGTGGCACCTGAAAAAATCGGATTTAAACCAAATAATATTTTGTTTCAAATAAAGAGGAATTGAAGGAAAATTATCTTTTAGTCAGCCCTAAAAAAAGTTAATTACCAACAAAAAACAAACGATTGACCAACTTCAAAAATTTTTTTTTTCAAGAAGAAATTCCGGGGGTTTTCACCCAATTAGACATCAATTTCGAACCCCGAATATTGCATGATTAAATTCTTCGAAAATATTTTTTTTGGTAGAGCCGACGAAACGTGGGTGCGGGCCTCTTTTTTGCATATTTTACTCAGAAAATTGAAATTTCATTTTCAAAAAAAATGTTCATATTTTTTTTAATTTTTAAACCTTTAAATTGATTTTGGTCTTCTGTAATAAAAAAACACTCACAAAGAACCTTAATGGACGGACGGCGCTGCCCGTCATTTCGTCTCGGCGTCGTTTCGTCTCAGCATCGTTTCGTCTCGGCGTCGTTTCGTCTCTGTGTTATTTCGTCTCATTTCATATCAAATTATATAGCATTAGATTCCTCACGTTGAGAGAAGTCGAATGGTACCAAATTTATTATCCTGCGATGCTTCTAAAAAAAGTTACAGCTCAAGAAATATGGTAGCCAAAACACCGCAAAAATTTAATCGTCAAAAGTTATTTCAGTACCATGTTTCTTGAGCTGTAACTTTTTTTAGATGCGTCGCCGAATAATAAATTTGGTACCATTCGACTTCTCTCAACGTGAGGAATCGAATGATATATAATTTGATATGAAATGAGACGAAATAACGCAGAGACGAAACGACGCTGAGACGAAACGACGCCGAGACGAAATGACAGCGCGCCGACGGATGGTGCAACAATGAAAAATAAAATTAAAAAAGGTTTGCTCAATGCATTCTCTTTTATCTGTTACTTATGGGTTTTGGGTTTAGAGTATTTTTTGCCATTTTCAGTCATATTTTGGCTGTTTTTTTTGATTTAAAAGGCATATTTGAGTGATTTTTAAAGCATATTTTAAGCGCATATTTACTTTTTATTTTTATGACTTCTCTCCCTATTTCTTGTCAACGGAGGAACGAATGACCACCTTTCAAAATGTCGGACCATCCAAAGGAAGCGGACCGAAATTTGAAGCGAATGTGAGTTGAATTTGGAATTAGAAGCAAATGGTTAGGGGTTACGACTCCGATCCCTAAGAATTTTGACCATTTGTGTTAATGACTCCGAAATTTATAAATCCCGACATTTATTAACATCAAGTGGGGTGGCAACCTTTTAACTGTTTTTCAGTTTCATTTCTGACGACATTTACTTCGATGTCTTCCATTTGTTGGCACCTGAAAAAATCGGATTGGAATTGACATTGGCATTAGTCTCCGACAGATTCGACGCATTTATCGACACCCACTTCAAATACAGAAAATGGACACTTGGCAACTTTGAAATTTGGCCAGAGAAAATTGCCAAAACGAATGGTTATGGGTCAACAAAGAAAACCTTTCCATTTCCACCAAGGCCTTTGCCCAATTCAATCATCGGCTTCTTTTCTATTCGCCTTTGGTGGGTTTCATTGTAATTAAACAAAATCTTTTTTTTCTCAAATATTTCTATATAGTTCCAAGGCCAATTTTTTCAGGCATTTCTTAATGCTGTCACTTCCGTCAGTTTAATCATCCGTTCCGAATGGGAGAAAGAAGCATTTATTTATTTATTTTTTCTCATTCAACTATTTTTAGTCTTTTTGTCACTTGCCAGTGGAGGACAAATGAATGAATGGAATAATAACAGAGAAAAGACAGAATTAATTATTTGTTTTTGGTATCTATTGGTGATGTGTGCGAATAAATTAATTGTCATTTCGCAATTGTATATGAGAAAAGGGGGGCAACACAATAAGAACCGATTTGGTTCTTGTCTGTTTTAGTGTTCCATGAAATTTTATGCGTACCAATATTTAATTCGATTTAAATAACAATGTTTTTAATTCTTTTTTAGGGTAAATTAAGCGCGCAACACTATCTGACGTTTATTTGAAGCTATCAAGTATTTTACATGAAATTTACGTATAAAATTTAAAATTTCAAAAATGATCTTTTTCACAAGTTCGTTGATCTCCAAGATTTTATATATGTTTAATCTGTGACTGATACAAAAAATAAGCTCTACTAAATGTACATGATATAAACGAGCGAAATGTGCTGGAAGATCTTCCCAAAAATGCCGCATAATTTTGAGATACTTTTGTCGTTAAGTTCCAATGAATGGGACGCTGCCAATTTTCTTAAAAATTACGTTCAAATGAACTTCAGATTCGTGTTCAACGCTTTGCCCTAGAAAGGAATATAAAAAAATATTTTTTAGGGGGGTGGCGGCTGGCAAACCCCAGAACAAACGACGGTAAAATGGTTCATCACGTCCCAGATTCAAAATCGAAAAAAATATATACCAATCGACTCCTCTCGTTCTCTAAAGTATGAAATGATCTTTTACAAGTTCGTTACCTCCATCTTCTGAAAAGTTTTTCAACTTATTTTTTTCTTGTAACAATTCGCTTTACTTCCAGTTTTCCACCGAACTTCTTCCACCCGCTCAAATTGCTTTCCACTATTGATAATTTTTTGGCAATTTTCCTATTACTAAACATTGGATTTTCCTTTTTAATTTGGTTAAATTTTTTCACAAATGCCATTTCCTCGGAATCCGTGTACTTTTTTAAAATATTATTAAAATTAAGCCAAATTGTCTCTTCCACAAACAAATTGTGCTCACATCAACGCCAATTTTCTTCGCAATTTTTTATGCATTTGCCAATTTGTTTTTAAATTGAACTTTAGAGACCGAGAGGAGTCGGTTGATATATAATTTGTTCGATTTTGTATAAGGGGCGTATGAACCATATTTACCGTCGTTTGTTTATTTTTACTTGTGCTTAAGCCAAATTGTATTTTCCACTAACAAATTGTGCTCACATCAAAGCCAATTTTCTTCGCAATTTTTTCTTGCATTTGCCAATTTGTTTTTAAATTGAATATTTAAAATGAAACATTTTTTTATCCCGATATCTTTAGTTTTTACAAGTTGGACGGTTCAGTCCTTAAGCCATTTTCCCGTTGCAGTCCCAGGTCTGTAACTTCTCAGGAAATGGTTTCCGCCAATTTTTTTCGCATTCATACTTTAGAGAACGAGAGGAGTCGATTGGTATATATTTTTTTCGATTTTGAATCTGGGGCGTGATGAACCATTTTACCGTCGTTTGTTCTGGGTTTTGCCAGCCGCCACCCCCCTAAAAAATATTTTTTTATATTCTTTTCTAGGGCAAAGCGTTGAACACGAATCTGAAGTTCATTTGAACGGAATTTTTAAGAAAATTAGCAGCGTCCCATTCATTGGAACTTAACGACAAAAGTATCTCAAAATTATGCGGCATTTTTGGGAAGATCTTCCAGCACATTTCGCTCGTTTATATCATGTACATTTAGTAGAGCTTATTTTTTGTATCAGTCACAGATTAAACATATATAAAATCTTGGAGATCAACGAACTTGTGAAAAAGATCATTTTTGGAATTTTAAATTTTATACGTAAATTTCATGTAAAATACTTGACAGCTTCAAATAAACGTCAGATAGTGTTGCGCGCTTAATTTACCCTAAAAAAGAATTAAAAACATTGTTATTTAAATCGAATTAAATATTGGTACGCATAAAATTTCATGGAACACTAAAACAGACAAGAACCAAATCGGTTCTTATTGTGTTGCCCCCCTTTTCTCATATACAATTGCGAAATGACAATTAATTTATTCGCACACATCACCAATAGATACCAAAAAACAAATAATTAATTCTGTCTTTTCTCTGTTATTATTCCATTCATTCATTTGTCCTCCACTGGCAAGTGACAAAAAGACTAAAAATAGTTGAATGAGCAAAATAAATAAATAAATGCTTCTTTCTCCCATTCGGAACGGATGATTAAACTGACGGAAGTGACAGCATTAAGAAAGGCCTGAAAAAATTGGCCTTGGAAATATATAGAAATATTTGAGAGAAAAAAGATTTTGTTTAATTACAATGAAACCCACCAAAGGCGAATAGAAAAGAAGCCGATGATTGAATTGGGCAAAGGCCTTGGTGGAAATGGAAAAGTTTTCATTGTTGATCCATAACCATTGGTTTTGACAATATTCTTTGGCAAAATTTCAAATTTGTCAAGTGCCCATTTTCTGCTTTTGAAATGTGTGTCGACCAATTCGTCGAATCTGTCGGAGACCAATGCCAATTCCAATCCGACTTTGGCAGGTGCCAACAAATGGAACACATCCAAATAAATGTCGTCAGAAATGAAACTGAAAAACAGTTAAAAGGATGCCACCCCACTTTATGTTAATAAATGTCGGGGTTTATAAATTTCGGAGTCATTAACACAAATGGTCAAAATTCTTAGGGATCGGAGTCGTAACCCCTAACCATTTGCTTCTAATTCCAAATTCAACTCACATTCGCTTCAAATTTCGGTCCGCTTCCTTTGGATGGTCCGACATTTTTGAAAGGTGGTCATTCGTTCCTCCGTTGACAATAAATAGAAAGAGAAGTCGTAAAAAATAAAAGTAAATATGTGCTTAAAATATGCTTTAAAAATCACTCAAATATGCCTTATAAATCCAAAAACAGCTAAAATATGACTGAAAATGGCAAAAAATACACTAAAACCAAAAACCAAAACTAACAGGAAAAAAGAGAATGCATTGAGCAAATAATTGGTATTTTCTTTGGGAAAGGGGTGTCATTCAGTTACAAAGAATATACCAAGAAGTTTAATTTTTCGGATGTTCATCATAATAAAAAATATTGTTGACAAGTAGTGTAAGGACAGACCAAGTGGGACATTTGAGCGCCTGGGACTACTGAGTACCAGCGCTCAAACGGCCATTTGAGCGCCATAACCCATTCCACTTCAACGCTCAGTTGTCCCATTTAAGGCCCAGAATACTGTAGTTGGCAGTTTCACCGCCACAGCCCAAACCCATTGGCCAATTTCTGGTCTAATTAATTCAGACAATGCTGAGGGGATCGAACCTATTGAACCAACCATCAAAGTTAAACTCACTATCCATTAGGCAAACTTGTGTCGAGAATTAAGAAGATAAATTTTATTTAAATCACCAATTGCTCTATTGAAATTTGGTGATAATCAATTATGCAAATGTATTTGATGAGATTCTTCTTCTAATAAATTTATTTTTTTCGATAACTATTTTTATTTATATATTTCAATTGAGCTTAACATTTATTCGGTTTAAAGTCAAACTAATGAAAATAAGGGGAAATAACATAATTAGCATACACGTGAATATCCGGGCACATAGGAGTCTGTATACATAAGAGTAAGCCCGTGGAGGAATGCAAAATCTCCATCGATAATTTCTTGCTTAATTTTTTTATCTTTTCCATTAATTCTTTTTTTTTCTCTGCAAACATTTTTTTATTTCACGGCTGTGCTCCCTCTCTTTCTTTTCCGCTGTTATGCGATGCTTCGTCTCCGGGCTGATGCGACGGCGCCTCTTTTGGATTTTTTTTATCACATCCGGTGCAGAAACGTGCGTATTTTCCCTTGGGCATTTTCCGTAGTCGTATTGAAGGGACATACGGCGGTCGCTGCAACATCGCAAGTGCCTGCACCATCACCGGTGCAGGTGTCATTTTCTGAAACATCGGCGGTCGCTGCACCATCGCCAGTGGCCGGACCATCGCAAGTGCCTGCACCATTACCGGTGCAGGTGCCACTGTCTTTAGCATCGCCAGTGGCTGCCCCGCTGCTTGCGGCATCCTGCATCAGTTCCGGTGCTTCTAGCAGCCGAAGAGGGCGGTAATGGGCCCTTGTTTACAACATATTTTTCTTGAAATTTAAATTATAATTTTTTAATTTGAAGTGCCCCAATGCCCGTTATGCCGTAAGACATTTGCGAGTCGGCACAATATGCTAAAACACCAGATTGTCCACACAGGTCAACACGCATTTTTATCAAAAGGAGTAAATGTTAAATCTTTTACAATATTTCCTTTAAACAAGAAAAATGAGCCTTTCTAAAACATGGTTTATAATTTATTGGGAGAGGGAACGGGGGGGGCGGCAGGCTCAGCCTAAAAAGCCATATTCGTAACGGGCGGATTTGTACTGCCTGATTTGTACTGTTTTTCGTGGGAGCTCAGACAGCGGAGGTTAGACAGTCCTTATACTTATAACATGTCAACAGTACGAATCGGGGCAGTATGAATAGGGTACGGTACCCCCGGATTAGCAGATCATTGAAAAAATGAAATGATCTTGGACAAAAAACTGAAAGCTGAACTCAAATATTTTTTAAGGCGTGAAGAATTTTGAATGCCGTCTTTGTAAGAAGCGATTCGCCTGGGCGGGCAATTTGACTGTATGGGATTAGGGGAAAAACTGTATTTTTATAGAAACATTTTAAAACGAGGCACGGAGGATTTACGTTCCTCTGCCACTGTGATTCCGGCTTTGACCGTGTAGTAAGTAAAAAAAAACTTTTTTCATAAAAAAAATTAAGAGTGCGTTCCGTAGACACGTTTTCCGTGTGCACGGCAAAATGGAAAAGAAGTGTGGTTGATGTCCGATGTGAATGGAAAGTTTAAGCACCATAAGATTTTAACTTTTAACGTTGTTTTTAAATTAGAGCCGAAGAATTTGTAAAAAAATATTTGGGGCCTAAACTTTATCGTTTTGGAAAAACTTATTATTTTTTTGTCTCTATTTAGTCATGGCCTATCTTTAGTAAGCTAGTCTCTCTTAATTCTTTGGCGCCAAAATTCATAATATTTTTCACAATATCTTTGTGAATTAAATGTTAATTCTGTTCACAGTTCATGGGTGGGCTATGCAATCACTTGGGCGGCATCTGCAAGAAAAAGGAAAAATAAATATTAAGTAATTTAGAGGGGCAAAGAGAAAAATATGAACTTTCAAAATATAAGTAAAAAGAAATTGGAAACATATTCACCCAGCTTTGCCAGTTTATTTTCGGCCCCAGATCGTGCGGGGGGGGGGCTTCGAGAGGTGTCAGAAACTCTCTTCCCCAATCGTGGGCCATTGAAGCTTCTCAATTCTCTGACATTTTTGGCATTGGCATGGGGCGAGAAAGTCGTAATTCTCCAGGATTTTTTTTGCCCAAGTTGACACAACGTGCTGCCTGTGGAAGGAAGAATTCTACATGCGCGTACTGCTCCATTACTTCTCTTTAATCGCCGTTCAGTCGCTTTGCCAAGGCTCTTCTGTGCTCAAATACTTCCGCCCCTCTACTATTTTTCAGAATTATTTACTCCATTCGAGTGCCTAACTAAGCTAAACCATTAAAGAAAAATAGATTTGAAGTTGTTGTTTTTATTTTTTACCCAAAATCCTCTTTTTGCCCTACTCATATGCTTTTCGCTGAGCTTTCTCCCAACTTGTTCCATCGTGTCCCATTTGCGTTTACTTTTCGTTCTTCTTCCAAGGGCAGTTGTTCAATTACTTTTCAAATGCCAAAAGTATTCTGAGTGTGCATTCTTTACGCCCTTTTTGCATGCACACGTGTGCTATCTTTGGTTTAATTTTCTCCATTGTTTTCGCCCCCCCCCTTGTCTTTTTTCACCGCTTACCAAGGCGCTAGGTCAAAATGCCCAATGGACAAAATGCCCAATAAGCCAAAAACGGTCAAAATGCCCAATAAGCATAAAACGGTCAAAATGCCCAATGGTCAAAATGCCCAATGGACAAAATGCCCAATAGGCCAAAAACGGTCAAAATGCCCAATAAGCTAAAAACGGTCAAAATGCCCAATGGTCAAAATGTCCAATGGACAAAATGCCCAATAATTTGTTTTATATTTTTCCACTCATTTTTTTGGGATGAAATTTAAAAATCCGGTTAAATTATAGTTTTTTTTTTGTATACCTAATTTCAACTTAATAATGCTTTCTACTTTAGTTTTAGTGAGAAATTCTAATCGATTACGCAGTTTAGTGCAACAGTTTATGACCGAATTATGGAACGAAAAACGACGCTAATGGTTTTGATTACCCCATGTACACCTATTAATTTTTTTTTTAAAGGAATTTTGACTCCCACACGATTTCGTATTCCCATTGTGAACACTTCCTGGTTGGACGCATGTTTTGAGATGGCTGACAAAAGAGGATTCCTCTTTCTAGAGGACGACGAACTGACGGCGACCTCGGGGGAAAGCAAAGTGAACGAACTAACGGATGAGAAGATTGAAGAGACGGATTAGGGAAGACGAAACGGCGAACACTGGTGGAAGTTCGGCACATACTGTGGTAGCTTACATACAAAAATCTTTATTGGACACCCAAAAGGGGGGGGGGGACGACGCAGTCAATTGGAATAATTGAAACATAAAGGTTGACAGTGAACTGTTCGATGAAGACCGAGACGAAGAAAGGGGCAAGGAAGAAATTAGAACGACGAATTGGCGGACGACTATTGTTGGAAGAACAGATGCAATGCCCAAAAAAAGAGCATTTTGATGAGGACGGAGAGCAGACATTATTTCTCATTATGTTGGTTTATGATAACATTTTTATTTTTTGCTCAAAAAACATTAATAAATTTACAATTACCTATATCTATTGCACCAGAATATTTTATCGCGCGGGCACCAAAACGTCTCTCTCGTCATCGATTAATTTAAGAAACCCATTAAGAAAATCCTTAAAATAACACTTATTTTATCAAAATATGGTGGCACCGAGTCGAACTGGCACCAAAATGGACAAAATTTATTAAAATCAATCAATAGGAAGCATTAATGCAAAAAATTATAAGTTCTGCTAAAAAAGAGTAAAAATCTTCCAAGAATTCAACAGAATCATAAGTTGTCATGCCTGGTCCCTCCGTCTCATTTTCTAATCTCCGAGGAACGTGCACACAAATTCCTGCAAGAAATCTTTGAAGTTGCAATCCGATCAGTGTTAGGATTCTTCGCAGATCCGAGAGCGATGCGTGGTGGTTGAGGCCTTAGTAAAATTTTTGATAAATACTCGAGAATTTCTGTCTAAATTCAAACCGCAAATCCGTACTGTGGCCGCCGAACAATAGGCAACGTCCAAATGTGTTGACCATAATTGTGATCGTCGTTCATTGTTGTCGATGGGATAGAAGAGCGACCAACCAAAATGCTTCCAAAAAAAGACTGACATCCAATTGGTGCCGGACGGCTATGGCAAATTATGGAAAATTGTTTTTTTTGTCCATTGGATATTTTCATTGGGCATTTTGACCGTTTTATGTTTATTGGGCATTTTGACCGTTTTTGGCCTATTGGGCATTTTGTCCATTGGGCATTTTGACCATTGGGCATTTTGACCGTTTTATGCTTATTGGGCATTTTGACCGTTTTTGGCCTATTGGGCATTTTGTCCATTGGGCATTTTGACCATTGGGCATTTTGACCGGTAGCCGCTTACCAATGTTCCCCCCTCATTTGTTGGAATAGCTTCATTAAATTAATGGTAGACGTTCGGAGTGATTTGGCAATTTTTTTGGAAAAAAGACAAAAGGGCGCGCCCTAAAGTGCCTGACTTAGAATTTTATCAAATAAAATTGTTTTAATTCTATTGCCCAAACCTTTTTTTTTTTTTGCACTTCTCTACGGTTTTTCGCTGAGTATTCTGCCAACCTGTTCCATCGTCGTCCCATTTGCGTTCACTTTCCTATGTGCGTGCATTCTTTAGGCCATTTTTGGCATGAATTCGTGTGCTATCTTGGGTTTTTACTTTTGAATGCAATTCCATCAATTGGAAATACTTTTATTGTATAATCGCAATAACAAGTACAGGATACAGTATCGTTAGCTGTTTATTCTTCCTTTGCCCTGTTGTGATCCCTATTCAACGGGGCGTGGCTTATTTCGTCCCCCCCTGCGTCCGCCGTCCCCTTCAATAAAAGGATTCATTTATTGCTGTTTTGCTGTTATTTTATTAAAAAAAATGAAAATTCTGCCAATTTAGATCTTAACTTTTTTATTTACAAAAAAATGTACGGCCTTTCTCGTTTTGAACTTTCTGCTGGTGCCGCCAGTCTGCCAAAGAGGCAAAGTGATGGAGCCCCTGTAAAAGCGTAACAATTAAAAGAAATATTGGAGTTCAACAGCCCCGGCATATTTTACGTCGCTGCGAAAGTCGTCAATTTGCAATACAAAGTTTATAAGGTGAGTAATTTGAAAAAATGAGGCATAAATACTATATTTTCTTATCGGTTTCAAGTCGTGTCCACTAAAGAATAAGGGCTTCTTTTGTCGAAAGAAGTTAAACGATGAAATGAAGCGTGCTTCGTGCGACCACGTGATTAAATCACCAATGAAAAGTCATTTCGTCCGTGTCGAAATCGCGGATTGTGTTCAGCCAGAAAATAGCCAGGTCGCCACTATGTTTTCTTATTCGGCCGAGAAATATTTGGGGCTAAACGCACTGGACATTGGTTATATGAGCGAAAATGAGCCGGAAAAACTCGCTCAAATTTTGGAGGACAAGCTGGACAAGCATGTGGTTGCTAAATTAAACATTAAGGTAGTTCAATCATTAAAATGATCTGTCACACACAGTCATTTGGGTAATATTGAGGCCTTTAGGAATCGAAACGCGATTTTGAAGGTGATGCCTTCGATTGGATAATCATGTCCATTTTAACGGAAAACAACGACGAAAAGGGGGAGAGAAAGGGTGTCAAGCCAAAAATAGTCCAGGACGATGGAAAGCTGAAGGAAGAGTCGGAAGATGGCGAAATCCAACTGATCGAAGAGTTGAAGCCGACAGCTTCTGAAGCCGCCAAAAAATCCAAAAAGAACTGAGAAGAGTGCTGAGCTTAGCTCCATGGTGCTCAAGAAAATGTTAATGCTTTTTTTTGACCGTAGCATAGAATAAATTGTGGAATGATTGCGCTTGAATGCATAAGGGCATTGTTCAATTGCCTAATTTTATTTAACCCATTTAAATTATTTTGGGGTTTCAAGCCACTACAGAATGAAACGTTGCTGGGACTTCCGCTCCGTGAGTTTTTTTGAACAGCCTGATGACCAGTATGGTGAAGGAAGCAGCAGCAACAAGAAAAACGCTGAACACCTGAAATCGTCGGATGTTGAAAATCCTGACCAACTTTTTGAACAGATTGCCCATTCGGTGCATAAATTGGAGCGTTTCTCCGTGTCGCGTCACATCACTGAATTTCGGTTAAACGCACAGGTTGAAGAGCCGGACGAAGCGCTTCGTAAGGCATTGGAAATGCTGATGGCGCAGGCAATGCAAAACGCGGAACAACAAAAGTGGGCGAACAGTTGCCAAAATTGGTATCACTGTCCAGGGCAGAGGCTTTTTTGTGCAGGTGGACCAGTTTTCTACCCCTACCAGCATTGGGAGTACAATGATGCGCACCGGATTCGCATCACCAATTGGGGTGACAACTATTGCATCTTCTACGCCTTGTTCGTCGCTCGCGCTTTCCATGATCGGGAGCTGTTCAAAGAGTGGCACCGCAGCAACAGCTACAACCACAGCCAGCACCACAGCCGAACATGGCCCAGCTGACTCTGATGCAAGACTTTTGTAAGGATATGGACGCCTTTCGACGCCTGCTTGCCAACCGCACGTTGATGCTTTCTTTTGCCGAGCGTCTGCTGCGTTCAGCCGGCATACCGGAAGGGCAGAATGCATACAGCATGGACCATCTCCAAGTGGTCCAGGAATATTGGGTGGGCTAAAGCAGTAGTTTTCCGCTTGCTGATGTCACATCTTTAGGATCAGCGCCTTCCGCACCTTTACCGCATTGTTCTCTTTGAGGATCGGCCCGAAGAGTTGCCTAAGCCAAATTGGAAGGGACCTTCTGGCCGTCGTTTTGATGTGCTGCTGTTCCTGTACAATGGGCATTATGACGTAATCAAAAAAATAATTGTTTCTTCAAATTGGGAGCGCAATACTGTGTCGATTGTGAGTGCTCTTATGGGCGAGCCCTGAAGCACACGCTGGAATGTATTCGTCGTTGCCCACAATGCGCCAAAAGTGAGGCATTTCAAAATGAGCTTGAACTCGATGGTGTCCAATTAAGTTGGCCCCGAACATCCTTGTGCCAAGGATAATGGCGTCAAAATTCTTTGCCAAATGTGCAACCGCTTCTTTTTTTCGCGTCGCTGTTATGAGCTGCATCAAGGCCAGACATGTTCATTGCTCAAACGGTGCAATAATTGCCGGCGTGTTTATCAGCGAAACGACCGACGGCCGCACAAATGTTTCACAAAATATTGCAGGCGTTGCAAGGTCCTCATCCATTGCCTTTTATTTTGGTTAGGTACTTTTCATTATCAGGTCTACCACGCCAAAGCAGACGGCTGCTTTATGCAAAAATTGCATGTCCCGGAGGAACAGCCACGGTACAGAATTTCGGACGCCATAACTTTTTTTCTTAGGCAACCAAATTTTTTAAACTTTGTGTCTTTCGGATGCTGCTTATGGACTCTATTAGCGCCCTAAAAATTAAAAAAAAATTACCGTCTATAAAAAAGTTATGAATAAAAAATTACAAAATTTCTGACTTTTTTGCGTTCTTCAAGTTGTAACTTTTTTAAGAGTTGATCCACCGCTTAGCAATAGCCTATTAATACCTTCTAAACCCTTAAAGCTTTTGAATGATACCAAAATTGTTAAATTTGGTTCACGATGAAAAAAAGTTACAGTCCTAAACGAGTCTGGCGCCCAATCGTGAGCGCCCAATTGACGGCGTCCGAAACAAGCGTTTTCAAAATCTTTGACCTGCCCCCTTCAAGAGCTACAAAATTATGATAATTATTTACGGCAGACCTTTATATGATTTTAGTTTGTTTTTTTTTTGAATTTTTTAAGTATGTAAGAAAAATTTTTGAAAAAAAAGTCTCGGTCTCGGTCTCGACTCGAGAAAAGTCTCGGGTTTTTTCTGGTCTCGGTCTCGGTATCGAGTCTCGGGGTCAAGTCTCGGTCTCGGCCTCGAGTCTCGGGGTCAAGTCTCGGTCTCGGTCTCGTGTCTCGAGTCTCGGGAAATATTTGGTCTCGAGCATCACTAGCGCACAACGCGTCCAGATTCGATGGACATTTCATACTTCGCTATTTGGGTGAATCCAGGAGGCGACCCGATGTTGTGATGAATGGTCTCAAGATTTTCGAGTTTCGTCTACAACAGTCGGCCTCCCACTCGTTCCTTGTTTGGCGCGACTCATGCCTGCTGTTTCCAATACGGCTCGAGGGGCTGAAAAGCACATTCAACCTTGACTGCTCGGACAAACCTTTCTTTCCCTATGGCTTCAATAGGAGGTGAAAATTATTAAATATGAATGAACCTCACTAACAAACATTTTAAGGGAAAACTATGACATTCGGCTGCCACATTTGCCCGGAAGAGAGCACTATTTTCCTGGCTCAATGAAACAGTCAAAACTTGAAAAATTCGAAATTTGGTTGAGATTTTTTCAATAGATAAATCCGATTCAATGAATGAATCCCCTTCCTTTAAAAAGGTACGAAGAGAATCGGCAGACACCTTTCTTCTTGCCGGATGAATTGCGCATCTATTGCCACAATGATACCGAAATTCTGATCAAATCCATACTGCAATTCCGTCAGATTTTGTTGCGCGAAATCACCAATGGGTATGATGTGTTGCCCATCAGTTGTACAATTGCCAGGTAGACGGTGCAATAAAAGGGCACCCATATTTCGAATTTAACGTTTTTTAGTGTTTGCATGAACATCTTTCGGGCAATGTTCATGAAGGAAAATCAGTTGGCCATTGTTCCCGAAGCGGGCTATGAACGAAATGACAGAGCGAGTATTTTGGTAAAATTTTCCTACAAAAGTAATGGCTGGCAAGCATAATTTAAGGCGATCAAGTATTTGGATTGGAGAGCAAAAGCGGAGCGAATACGGGTCCATCATGCTGGAAATGGACGAGAAAAGCGTTACCAAAATTACAAACTCCAAATCGGGCAGGACCAGTTCGTTGATCCTGCGCTCGCTTCTGTCCACCATGTACAGACGGGCGTCAATGTGGTCGAACAGGATACGCTCATAAGTGCCCAGTTGGCGTGCTATTTTGGCTTGTTGGCCGCGCACTACTGCCAACTCATTTGCTCCATTTTGAAGGTCAAAAACGATGAAGCTGTGCCCGCCATATTCAAAACAATGCCCATGGGCGGGCATCGGCGACATCTCAATCGTTGTGCGTCCCGTTTGCATGAACGTTGACATCGGTGAGAATTATGTTCCACATGTTTGCACTCTGATACAGTCGGTTGACATTTCTTTCCAGTTCAACATGACATGCGGTGTCCCGGTTGTAACCGAACCAGTGTTGTGAGGGCGATGTTTTGGAAAAGGTTCGGAAGGAATGGTCAAAAAAATTTGGTGGGTCAACACTTAGCTAAACGTGAAGCCATTCGGCGACAGATAAATGCCATAATAGAAAGAAACAAAAACTTTGCACGACGGTCATCCGCCAGTTATATTACAGAATGGGACGCCGGCGCAACGGCTGGCCAGAAAATAAACACAAAAGTGTCCACATGCGTCAGAGGAGGGAAATTGAATTTGATGTGCATTTACCTGCACGCGGCTGAAATTGTTCAGGTAAGCGGACAAATCCGGGTTTGGGGGCTCTCCCAGGCTGTCAAAATATTCAACGCGCGAAGCGCTTGGCACATAACAAGCAACCCAGTGTTCTCCTGGCGTTCCCTCCCTGTCAGTGTTCACGATCATACAATGTGGATATTTTTGGGCCCGCCGCCTCTCAGATGGTGTTTTATCTGAAGCGAAAACGCCAACAAATTTGTTTTTGGTTATATGCAAGCTTCTGAGCAATATGTCGAGTTGTGCGGAGTTCATTTCTTTTTTTGCGGTTGGTTTACTACACGCTGCCGTCAGTGCTTAGCACACGGTCAGCGTTGATGGAAAGGACGGAATCGAACTCGCCGAGGATCAACATCTCGTAATATAGGCTTGTCGAACTGCACTTTGATTGTGCACGTTCCCTGCCGGATCAGCTCAAAGCCGGCGTGTCGTCCAGTGTGGAGGTCATTGGGATAACAAAAAAGGCCCACCCATTGAGGAAACGCTGCATTCCGATGGACCCCGTCTTTGTGTCCGAGTCATCAAGGCCAAGTCCGGCATACATGTCAACAAAAGCGCGCACAAAGCGCTGCTGTGCGTCATCGAATGACAGCAGGTATGGGGTGCTTGGAAATGACTGGCCGTTTGCCTCCGCGCTGATAACACGCACGTTTGCGTGCTCAAATTTGTACGGTAACAACCGGCGGTTGCCAGAGTAAGCGTCCGTTGACACAAAGGTGCAGATCAGACGACGCGGGAGCGTTGAGGTGAACACATTGTGCGCCAGCTCAGTTCTGCCTGTGCCCAGGAAAACGGAGCGCATCTCAATCTTACGCAGCGGGTATTTGGCAGAGGTAGACTCCAGCTGTCGGCTGATTGCAAGATTAAGGCCGGGCATGATGTCCACGGAGCGGACATAAAGGCGCATATCGTGCACACGGAGGCGACATTCTTTACTGTTTTCCTGCCAGGTTACATCCGCTTTTTTAATCGGAGGCGTAAGAAGCAGGAATGCATCGTAGTTCCGGTGAATGGTAAATGCCACATCTTGGTTGTTAAGCATTAGCGCATTTTGGTGCGCGAGATCAAAATTCAACTTTACCATCGCCTCGCACAGTTTGCCGTTGGCGAAACGCGCTGCGCGCGCGGTGAAACCACGATTTGTGACACTGTTTTTGTCATCGTCATCTGGGTAGTAACAGCCTGCCTCGTGGAATGCCTTACGTATCTCCTGGGAATAGCCCAGCTCCTTCATTATATAGTCACGATATCCGAGAACAGACGGAATAAATACGGGCCACTCTGATTAAGGGCTGAAAGTGGCAGCAATTCGCGAATATTGGTCTTGTTGATTGCCACATTTGTTGGAGGAAGGGAAAACAGCGACAAACTGCCCTCGAGGCCTTCAACACTGTCTTTGTCAATTTTTTTGATAACGCTCATTGGAGGCGGTGAATGTGTGATTGTGATTGTGATGATGGTGATGAGAGCGGAATTCTATGCTTTGGTGTCTAATGCCGCTTTTAGCCCGCCTATTTATAGGCTTTACACCTCGTTGCCCCGTTCGCCCCTGGGATTAAGGCGCGAATGTCAATTGGTCAATCGCTTGCCGTTTGCCCCCTCGGGTAGCCGGCAGCAGCGGCGGCGGCAATCTTTTCAGACCTCTACTTCGTTTCGCTGCTGAGCTTCTCTTTCTTGCTCCCTTGCCACATTGTTTCAATTTTTCGGCCAAATTCTCCATTCCTAATTTGGCCTGAGATTGGAAGGATTCCTTAAGCGCTTTTCCTTGGGCGACATCCTCCATTATACGCGTTCCCGCCGTTAGACCCTCCCGTGACACTGCTTTCAGCATATTAGAAGCGACAGGCATCAAGAAGCGAGCAACACTCTTCATTAATTGAAAGAATCTCAATAGGCTTGGGCTGTGGCGGTGAAATGGCCGGCTTCTTTGTGCTAGTGCTCAAATGACCATCTGATCACTGGCGCTCAAGTGGCCTTGGTGCTCAAATGGCCAGGTGCGCGATGTTTGGCGCTCAAATGGCCATCTGAGCGCTGGTACTCAGTTGTCTCTGGCGCTCAAATTTCCCACTCGGTCTGTCCTTACAGTACTTTGACACCGTCATATTACCTTTTTTAATTTTATTTTTCATTGTTTTTTGTTGCACCGTCCGTTCGATCCATTATGGTCCTTTGTGAGTAAATGTTTTAAAAACAAATGATGGGAAAAAATTAAAAAAATATTCTCTAGCCATACTGCTTTATGAACACACTCGCTCAGTTAAATTAGAAGAAAAAAAAAATCTCTAACGCTGAAATGACCCCACGCTAAAAATCCAAGGATCGATTCGTTTCCGCGCCAGACGCCTTTAAGACGTCATAATAAGTAGAGCAACCGTTTTGTGGCATTTGCCTTTTTTTTCTGCACACTAGTTTCGATATATTAAGCATAAATAACGCATTTTCCACTTGGTTTGAAGCTTCTACGTTAACTTTTATAATGCCTTTGTTTGCCTTTTTTGGGATTTTCGTGCCTTAAACGCCTTTTTTGGCATTTTCGTGTTTTCATGCCTTTTTTGGCGTTTTTGGATGCATTTTCTCTAAATTTCTTAAGAAAAAAGGCAAAAAAATTAAAAAAAATAGACCCCTAAGAATCGGCTTTAAATTTTTTTAGAAAGTACACCCCCTAAGAATGGAAAAATTTTTCAAGAAATTGCCCCTAAAAATTATATTTTTTATCCAAAATTTTGATTCTCAAAAAATTTTTTGCTTTATTTCTTTGAATATTAAATTTATTTCGCTTGTAGTCGGTGATAAGGAAAAGAATGTTTTTCTATATGATTTTGACTAAAAAACTGCTTTAAAAAATTTTTTGGCTTTAAAACGACAGGGAAAATGTGCATTTAAAAATTTAAATGCCTTTTTTCATGCCTTTTTCGGGATTTTTGTACCTTTTTGTGCCTTTTTTGCAACTTTTTATGCCTTTTTTAGGCGCCTTTTTGGCGATTTTTGGTGCCTTTTTTTGGTTGCTCTAATAATAAGCAACAAAAAAATAATAATAATAATAATAAATGATCGGTCGTTTGATCGGTGTGGGCGATTCAATTTGTCGGAAAGAATGGTCATAATTTCTTGATCTCTGCTTACAAATTCGCGTCTTATTATTCATCCTTTCCTCACATTTTGTGTAATGGCAATTTATTTATTTGGACGTCGTCAATAGATACCAAAACAACAACAACAATTCATTCGGTCTGTTTTTATCCCATTCATTCAATTGTTCTCCATTGGCCAATGACAAAATAACTAAAAATTGTTGATCAGCAAAAAATTAAATAAATAGGCCCTTATTACCAAACGCCGTCAGTCTAAAAGAATTCCGAGCACTTTTCCATCATTTGTCCCATATTCCATTGCTTCTTTCTCCCATTCGGCCCATTGTTTCGCATTTTTGTCAATTGGACTTTGCTCGATCAGCCACCAAAATTCAGTGTCAATTTTTCGACATGTCAATTGTTCACGCGTCCGCGAATTGACCAATTCAAATGGAACAACCGAAGAAAAAACGGAACAGAGACGGATGAAAAAGCTGACGGAAGTGGTGGCATTCAAAAAGATCTCAAATGGCAAAATGATTAGGTAATTAATCCGAATAACAGGGACCGGGTTTGTCAGGGATTTTAATTTTAAGGGGTCCTGTGACCTTGGTCCAGGCATGTTAAACCAGACCAGGATTCTGGAAAAAGGGTTTTTTTTAATCCCGAAACCCATGCCCAAGCAGTTGCAAATACCCACTTTTGATATGAATTTCTCAAAATTAATATTCCTTAAAAAGTAAGCACCGCACCGCTTTGAGTGCATCCATTGAAATTTCGTCTTGATAATTATAACATTTGAGCACTTTCGGTTGACCATCGGCGCGTGGCGTCAGCAACCATTTGCACACGGCTTGGCCATCGGAAGATCCTTCGGTGTCATCGGGCGGAAATTGGAGCATTTGGTCATCTTTGAAACTGATCATTCGAAGATTGGAGCAGTCACAGAGAAAGGACGGTGAAATGAGACGACGGAAATATTGAACAGATTGATGTTCGAAATGTAACTTGATGAGTTTGGACACATTGAGCAAAGGCCAAACAGAAGTGGCAAAAATGTTCCAAATCGACTCGCAATTAATGTGTAATTCCAAACAAACATCCGATTCCAAAAGACGACAAATGCAACGGAGAAAGGCAATAACATCGGAATCGATCAAACTATACAAAGAAATGGTTGAGATAAAAAAACATTATATTAAATTCAATGAAACCCACCAAATATCAACACGAGCGAAGCCAACAATTGAATTTGGCAATGGTTTTTGCGGAAATGACAATTCTTTCAGTGTTCCATCGTCATTCTTTTTGATAATATCCTTTGACCAAATTGCCAATTTGCCAAGTGCCCATTTTCTGCTTTTGAAATGTGTGTCGACCAATTCGTCGAATCTGTCGGAGACCAATGCCAATTCCAAGCCGACTTTGGCAGGTGCCAACAAATGGAACACATCCAAATAAATGTCGTCACAAATGAAACTGAAAAAAACAGTCAAAAAAAAGAAAGGTTGCAATTTTCCCCGTTAAAATTCAACTCACATTCGTTTCAAATTTCGGTCCGATTCCTTTGGATGGTCCGACATTTTTTGGATGGTCAATCGTTTGTTTTTTGTTGGTAATTATTATTTTTTTCTAAAAAATAATTTCCTTCAATTCCTATTTATTTGAAAAAAAAAATTATTTTGTTTAAAAATGAGTTAAATACACAGACAATCCTTTTCTTTTATATAGAGATACTTGAAATGAAATGAAAATTATAAGTGATGATTTTTATCCGCAAAAAAGAAAAACTTGAAAATCCAGCCTTTGTCATCATCGGGGGTGCTCAACTGCGGACCGACAACTGCGGACCAGCCAACTTTAGAACCTCATAACTTTTTCCTAACTTGATCAAATGCTTAAATTTTGCTGACATTCGATTGCTCTACGTGTTTTGAAGCTTTCATTAAGACATGTTAAGCGATAATTTTTAACTTTTTTATGAGCAGTATTTTTTTTTTCTAATTTTAGAAGAGCTAATAGAGTTTTTGAAGGCCTTTCGAATGCCAGCAAAATTTAAGCATTTGATCAAGTTAGGAAAAAGTTATGAGGTTCTAAAGTTGGCTGGTCCGCAGTTGTCGGTCCGCAGTTGAGGTACACCCGTCATCATTAGGGTGCGGACTTTTAGTCATAAAAAATCCCAAAAAGTCGACTTCAGAAGTTACAAAAGCCGCAAAAATTTAAGAAAAACAAATACAAAAACATGCTAGAAGCTTCAAACAAAGTTAATACGTTTTTCATGTGTTTTACACTATCCCAAGTCGCAGAAAAAAAAAAAAGTCATTTGACTAAATATCCGCTCCTTAGTTATTATGGTTCAGCGTTTTCGTACAAGGGGTAGGTTATTAGGTATTGTATAGCCAAATGTTAAAAAACAAATTTTAGTTTTTAAAAAATAGGGTTGGCCGCTACCGGTACTTTTGAAAAATACCGGTACTGACCGGTCCCGTGATGATCGATATGACTTAGTGGGATTTTCATATTTTTTGAATTTGGCTGATATAATTTTTGGAAAATACCCAAGGACACCTGAAGGTAAAAACCCGACTCGTACGGGTCCAACTCGTACGACCCCGACTCGTACTTAGTTACCCAACTCGTACTTAACTCTAGAATCGAATGAAAACGAAGGGGAAAAAGTGGATTCGGGGGTTTTCGGGGTCGCTGATCACGAATAGGCCATTAGTTTTTGCCAATTCTGAACCCTAGACCCAAATTCGAACAAAAAGTCGAAAATTTTAATTTTTAGCTTCTACGAAAATTTTATAATGCCTTTTTTTGCCTTTTTCGGGATTTTTGTGCCTTAAATGCCTTTTTTGGCATTTTCGTGTTTTCATGCCTTATTTGAGAATAAAAAAAATTTATAAAAAAATTGCCTCTTAATATTTAATTTTATCCTAAATTTTGATTCTCAAAAAAAAAATTGTTGTGCTTAATTTTTAAAATATTAATTATTTCGCTTTTCTTCGGTGATAGAGAAAAAAATGTTTTTCTTTATCATTTTACTAAAAAATCGCTTTTAATTTTTTTTTGGCTTTAAAACGGCAGAAAAAAATGTGCGTTCAAAAATTTTAAATGCTTTTTTCATGGCTTTTTCGGGATTTTTTGGTGCCTATTTTAGTCAGAGTTACCATTTTGTCAATGTACTGATTTGAGCTCTTTGATCTTATGGATAAAGTATAGTGAACCCCCCACGAAAAAAAGGCATAAATGATATACCAATCGCTTTGTCTCGGTGAGTTATGCATGGGAAAAATAGTCCCGAGGTGCGGAAATGCCAAAAAACCGGATTTTTAACCAGTTAAAATCACGAAATTCTCTTCATTTACACACTATTTTCGTCATTTTATGCATCAAATAACATAACACAGAATGCCATATGAAGTCGAACAACCCCAGATAGGCCTAATCTTAGGCGTAAGCTGAGGCCTATGACACTCAGCTTAGGCCTAGGCTGAGGCCTATGACACCCAGCTTAGGCCTAAGCTTAGGCTTAGGCTGAGGCCTATGACACTCAGCTTAGGCCTAAGCTTAGGCTTAGGCTGAGGCCTATGACACCCAGCTTAGGCCTAAGCTTAGGCTTAGGATGTGGCACCAGCTTAGGCTGAGGCCTATGGCATTCAGCTTAGGCTTAAGCTTAAGTTTAGCAATAGTGTATTTTATAATTTTTAAAAATTCTATAGTGTGTTTTATATATTTTAACCCAAAATGGTGGAAACGATCCATTTTAGCTTCATGGTGGAAACGTGTTACCCCTATGAAATTGGACATTAATGGCGTTCTGTGCTATGTTATGATGCATAAAATGATGAAAATAGTGTGTAAATGAAGAGAATTTCGTGATTTTGACCGGTTAAAAATTCGGTTTTTTGGCATTTCCGCACCTCGGGACTATTTTTCCCATGCATAACTCACCGAGACAAAGCGATTGGTATATCAATTATGCCTTTTTTTCGTGGGGGGTTCACTATACTTCACCCGATCTGATTTTTGTCTTATTTTTTACTCGGAAGAAAAAAAGAAAGAAAATATTACTGTTTTTTTCATTTTTTAAGCGATTTCTTTAATATTTTTTCAAAATTTTCCTAGCAGCGCCTATCGCACCGCCGGACATTCAATCCTTTGGAATTTTGCAAAAGCAAACACAAAATTGGTTTTAAAATTTATTTTCAGTTCAAAGTCAAAATTGCTCAGAAAAATTGTTGGCGGAGAGAAATATGTCGCAAATACTTGATTTGTTGAATAAAATGCAGTTTTAAACCTTTAAACAACCTTTTTTAAAAATGTCTTATTTTTGACCCCAAAACTTATTTTTGACCCGTGATTGTCTTATTTCGGAAAATTTTCGATGGGATCTGTGCTTTAAAATGGAGTAGCAGCTCGTTTAAATAAAAAAAAAATAAAAAACCGTTAATCTCTAAAATAAATTTTCTGTCATGAATTTCAAGGAAAAATGCAAAATTATAGCATAAATATTTTTTTTTTTAATTTTTCCAAATTAAATCCCACCGCAAAAGTGGAAGCTTTTCTGGCAACACCATTGCCAGCAGGAGAATAGCTAGAAACAAAAAAACATTTTTCGGAATGCTCAGAAATTTTTCTTCTCTCCTTTGGTCTTGGCGCTAGGTCAAAATGCCTAATGGTCAAAATGCCGAATAAGCCAAAAACGGTCAAATTGCCAAACAAAATACCTAATGGACAAAAAACCATTTTGTCCATAAATTTAGAACTTATTGACTGCAAAACCCATAAATGATTCGTAGCGATTGGTCTTATTCGTATTGGTGGATTTGTTATCAATAAGTTTAATTAATTTTATCCATTAATTTTTTATTGGACATTTTGGCTTATTAGGTTTTTGGCTTATTAGGCATTTTTACCGTTTTTAGCTTATTGGGCTTTTGACCATTAGGCATTTTACTGTAAGGTATCTTGACCATTAGGTATTTTACCGGTAGCCTTTGGTCTTCAAAATTCAAAATGTTCCATTTTTGGAAAAGCGCCCAAATATGTAGGCAATTTGGAAGCCATTCCTCACTCAATTTTCGAGACAACAAATGGCGTCAATTTTTTCGCATTTTGTTGGCACTTCGCCTCGGCCGTTGGTTGAGACGAGAAAAATCGTAATTTGCTCATGATATAAATCTGAGAAAAAATCGCAATTATTACAGAAAATTAGTTTATCTTCTCATTATTTATTATGTATGATATCTTAAGTGGGCATAGTTGAATTGCCCATTTTGCAATTTTACGTGGCTTGACTCCAAGATATCCACCAATACGGACATTAGATCCCCGAATACATTTTTAATTCTTAGTTATTTTATAGGGCAACTTGGGCCCGTAAATTTTGTTCCAAGAAAACGGGACTAACCGAATAATTTTTCTTGAATTTTTTTTTTTAATTACAAAAATAATTTTTATTTGGCTTTTTTGTATTTCTGGTTCCTAGTAATGATTCTTATTTAAAAATTATAAAAAAATTTTTGTAATTGTCCATAAAAAGATTTGTTTAACAAAATAGTATAAATACGTAGGATCCGAGTTGTATGTATTTACGGGTTTTTTTTTGCGCAAATGTTATGAAGAAGGGACTCAAAATAGCATTTCTGCATTAGATCTTTAAATTTTGACAATTTGGTAACAAAATGCAAAAGAACGATATTTTTGATGATTACTCGCAAACTTTTTTTAAACTTTATGCGCAAATAACTCATGGTTTAGAAAAACTGACGAAAAAGGATTTTTTAAATATTGTTTGTATCTTTGGCGCGTTGATGAATTATTTGTTTGGTCCTAAAAAGAAACTTCGGACGATGAAAGGGATAATATGAAAATTAAAAAAAAAAAATTGCTAAAAATACGCTATTTTTATTTGACCACTTTTCTTGATTTGATGCGGTACCGATAAGAGACGCCGGAAAATTTTTTGTTATATTAAAAAATCACTTCAAAATTGTAAAATTTTACCTCAAATTACGAAGGACAAATGAGGATGATTAGGTAAAATACTAAGCAAAATTCTTCTAAGTAAGGAGTAAAGCTTTCAATCAAATGATACTGAGTTTATATGTACAGTCTGTTCCATAATTATATGGACAAGATTTTTTTTTGCCACTTCTCCTACTTCCGATGGACCAATCGAGCTGAAATTTTTACCACCCATACCTTTCTCAATAATATTATGATGCACACAAAAAAATTACAAAGTGTAGAGGAAAAATTTTTTTTATGAATTTTTTTTTCCGAAAATTGTCCCAAATTTGCTTGAAAACTCGAAAATGGCTTGAAAACGGGAAAAATTCGGAAAAAAATTCCTAGGGGGTAGGGAAAATTTTTTTGAGAAAAACGAATAAGGCGAACAGATAAATAATTTTTCTATTTAATATTATAGGAATTAAATTTTTAATTTTTGATTGGACCATTTATTTATTTACTCACTTTGCATAAATAAAATTGTTCCTCGTTCACCCCCATTTCCTTTTTTGGTTTTTGCAAATCTTCTTCATTTTTACGAAAGGATAAATAAACAAATTTATTTAAATCTAAAAATAATTTTATTGAGTAAATAAATTTTGCATTCCCAAAATAAAATCTGCAAATAAACAGCTATATTATTTAAACTGCAAAAATTATTAATTCACAGCACAAGTAAAAGATTTTAAGATCTTTTGAAAAATGCACATAAAATTTAAGTTTTCTAAGAAATGAAAAAAACACCTAACTTATTCAAAAATTACCAAATATTTTAGAGAAATATCAATTTTTGGATGGCCTACATATGTCTATGTGATTTTTAATTGGGCATTAAAATCGGCCAAAATAATAAATTGTTTTAGATCATAAAAATGTTCAAAATCATTTTTTTGCTTATACTTTTCATTGTGCCAATTCTTATGGAGCCGTACAAACCGCCGCCACCACCACCAAAGTGCAAAGTGAGTTAAAAAGATGTGTAGAAAATAAAATAATCAGAAAAGACTCCTATTTATTTGAATTTTAAATTGGGTTCAATGAAATTTTCGTACCATGGCAAATGCCATGAAAATTATTAGTTTTTTTATCCATTGGAAAAGAAAAGCAATTTATTTTTTGTCATCGAATTAGTTGCATATGTTTTTATAGAGCAATTTAATTAGGTTCCGTGCATCAAAAATCAACAGTATGGCCAAAAGAAATGCAACGGATGTGAGCCAAGTTGCGACAAGCCAACCCCGACAATTTGCACTAGAAAATATTGTAACTGTACATGCGAATGCAAGCCGGGATTTAAGCGCAACAAAATGGGCAAATGCGTCAAGAATTGCCCTTATAAATGAAATGGAATTGGAGGAAAATGATGTAAAAATCATTTTATGTGATAGCAACTGAAATTTTCAATTTTTTTCTGGGTTAGTGGTTACAATATTCAGCATAAGAAATGAAACGTACACATTTCGTTATAATTCTGTTGATAAAGTTTCAAAAGTTCATTCATTGACATATAATTTGAGTGAATTTGCTCCAAAACTCTAATTAGTTTGACATCTTTTATTAAAGCTTTTTGGAATGTTGCTTTTCAGCTGATCAATAGATTTGTCGGTTTCTAAAAAATCTTTAAACCGAGCTGACCGAACGGAGACCAAAGCTAATAAATTGTTTTTAGATCATAAAAAGGTTCAAAATCTTTTTTTGCTTATACTTTTCATTGTGCCAATTCTTATGGAGCCGTACAAACCGCCGCCACCACCACCAAAGTGCAAAGTGAGTTAAAAAGATATGTTGTAAAATAAAATTAAATAGAAACATGAGAATTAAGTGCATTTCTTTTATAGCTATTTAATTATTTCAACAATTATTTAAAGGTTCCGTGCCCCAAAAATGAAAAGTATGGCCAAAAGAAATGCAACGGATGTGAGCCAAGTTGCGACAAGCCAACCCCGAAGATTTGCACTAAAAGATATTGTAACTGTACATGCTAATGCAAGCCGGGATTATTGCGCAACAAAAAGACGGGCAAATGCGTCAGGAAATGCCCTTATAAATGAAATGGAATTGGAGGAAAATGATGTAAAAATCATTTATGATGGCAACCGAAATTTTCAATTTTTTTCTGGGTTAGTGGTTACAATATTCAGCATAAGAAATGAAACGTACACATTTCGTTATAATTCTGTTGATAAAGTTTCAAAAGTTCATTCATTGACATAATAATTTGAGTAAAACTTGCGCCGAAGACTAGCTTTTGCACAACGCTTGGCCATCGGATGAATCTTTGCTGTCATCGGGCGGAATTTGGAGAATTGGTCATCGTCGAAACGGATCATTCGAATATTGGAGCAGTCACAGAGAATGGACGGTGAAATGAAACGGCGGAAGTTTTGAAAATCAAATGAATATTGAAAGTGCATTTTGATGATGGCGGAAATATTGAGCAGAGGCCAAATGGAAGCGGCAAAAATGTTCCAATTCGACTCCCCAAAAATAAATAATCCCAAACAGACATCCGACACAAAAAGACGGCCAATGCCTCGGAGGAAAGCAATGACATCAGTGGAATTGACATAACTATAAAAAAAATGATTGAGATAAAAAAACAGTTTATTTTAAGTCAATGAGACCCACCGAATGTTAACAAGAGCGAAGCCGATGATTGAATTGGGCAATGGTTTCTTCGGAAATGGGCAATGTTTTCTGTGGGAATGGCAATTCTTTCGCTGATCCATCGTCATTCATTTTGACAATCTTCTTTGAGTAAATGTCCAATTGGCCAATTGCCCATTTTCTGCTTTTGAAATGTGTGTCGACCAATGCTCTTAGGGGTGTATTATCATTCGGCTTTTTATTGCATTTTTCTCATGAAATTTTCCAAAAACTCCAAAATATGGACATAAAATATGGACAAAATGCCAAAATATGGACCAAATATGGAATATGGACATAAATCGCGAAATATGGAAAATATGGATTTAAAAAACTATCCTAGAAGCTTCAAACCAAGCTAAAACCATGTTTTTCGTACTTTTCAGGCTGTTACAAGTTCAAGAAAAAAAAAATGGATTTCCATATAATTCGCAGCCCTAGTGATAATAATAAACTAACAAAAATGGAACTAATCAAAAAATTTGATGAAATAAGAAAAGAAAAAATTAATGGTTTTGAATATATGATCGAGCTGGGAGAGCTTTTGAGTGAAAAACTTGGGGGCGGGCCGGCTTTGAACCGGCGTCTCTGGCTTTCCGGACCAGTGTTCTACCAGCTAAACTACCGACCCTGCCCTCTCCGGCTCCCCACTTTGCCCGATCATAAGGGATCACTCTTCTCCTCCATTGATCCCATTAATCTTCTCTTAGTGAAGCTTCTCTTCACTATATCAGTTTCAAATATGACAAAAGAAAGCGTTTAAAAATTGAAAGGGAAATTGCTCATGATTTGGGAAAAAATCGGAATAAAATTTATCGGTGGAAAAAAGAATTTGGTAACAAAAATTAATTTTCATAAGAATTTTCCAGAATTTTTTCCCGAGTTTTATTCAAATGACTCCTTGGGGACTTTTTATGACATTAAGTCCGGACCCTATTTTAATTAAGATGCTTTATAAATAACTCAAAAAAAAATTTAAACCTTTTTATTTCGATAATTGTATTTTTGAATTTGTTTTTAATTATGACAAAAGAAAAGTTTTAAGAATTGAACGTGAAATTGCACGAAATTTGGGGACATTTCGGGAAAAAAATTTACAATGGGAAAGGGAATTGGGTAACAACTATTAAATATTGGGAAGAATATTTCATTGTTTATTATATGAATTGTCTATAAACGTAAAATAATAATAAGTCATAAATAGGGCCCGGATTTTTAGGGGCGAAAAAGTCCAAAATAGGGACCTAAATAGGGGCAAAAAATTCGCGAAATAAGGGCGAAAATAGAGGCGAAACGCCAAAATAGGGATAAAAACTTATTTTAGGGGCGAAAAAATTTGATAAAATAAGAAAATAAAAAATTAATGGTTTCAAATATGACAAAAGAAAGCGTTTGAAAATTGAAAGAGAAATTGCTCATGATTTGGGAAAAAGTCGGGATAAAATTTATCGGTGGAAAAAAGAATTTGGTAACAAAAATTAATTTTCATAAGAATTTTCTAGAATTTTTTAATAGAATTTCCAAGTTTAGGTCTTTTAACAAAATTCTCGGATCAGCAAAAAAGAGAAATAATTGAACAATGTGAAAAAATGAAAGAAGAATTTTCAAAAAAATTCAATTTGAAAACAAATTGGCAAATGCAAGAAAAAATTGCAAAGAAAATTGGCTTTGATGTGAGCACAATTTGTTTGTGGAAAAGACAATTTGGCTTAAGCACAAGTAAAAATAAAACTTATTTTAATATTATTTTAAAATTATTTTAAGCAAATTTGAAAAAGTACACGGATGCTGAGAAAATGGAATTTGTGAAAAAGTTTGACCAAATTAAAAAGGCAAATCCAATGTTTAGTAATAGGAAAGTTGCCAAAAAATTATCAATAGCGGAAAGCAACTTGAGAGGGTGGAAGAAGAAGTTCGGTGGAATAAACGAAAGTAAAGTGAATTGTTAGAAGAAAAAAATAAGATAATTTTTTAAAAAATTTAAGTAAAAATTGTAATTGTGTTTAGGGTTTTTGTTTTTTAGCTTGGCCGAAATCATTTTAGCATTATTAATTTCCATAATTTTTTCCCTAGTTTTATTCAAATGACTTCTTTTGACATTAAGTCCGGACCCTATTTTAATTAAGATGCTTTATAAATAACTCAAAAAATTTTTTAAACCGTTTGGTAATTGTGTTTTTGGATTAAACTAAATAAATAAATTTTAATTTAAAGCGTTTTTCATATGAAAAGTATAGAAAAAAGACGGTAAAATTAGCAATTTTTTTTTGTCAGAATTTTTTGATATTTTAAATTTTATTCAAAGTTTTTTGAGAATAAAAATCTTTAAATTAAAAAATCAATTTTGCAAATTACCATCCGTCGAATTGAGTGAATAAATTTGACTGAATGCATCAAATCAGCAGATCAGAAGATCAACAAGTTAAGCTGATTCACTTAATGTGAATTGACCAATTGGCTTTGCTTTTTGGCAATTTCAACGAATTGCCATTTTCGCATTTGATTTGATTTATTTTTTTATTAGTCAAAGAAACTCTTATTGATAATGAGTAAACAAATGATTCCATTTCTTATTCCTACACATCACATCATCAGCAAATTTCACCATTTTACGAACAAATTCTTTCAAAAACAAATTTTATAGACCAAATCAAAAATTGTAGAAGCAACAAAATTAAAAAATATTAAAAATCAATTCCATTCTTCAACCAATATCCATTCATAAAACTTTCCATTGGTCACACTTTGTAAAACGGCCCCCAAATTTGCCCAAGTCCATCGTCTTCATGGTACGCAAATGCTCTTTCCGCAAATGGATGGTCGTCACGCTGCGCACCAAATTGGTGAGCATCGCTCGGAGCTTTTGATACGTCATCGCCCCGTTGGGTTCTGCGTACAAATGGTCCGGCTCTTCAAGGATAACTGCCCCAACTTGAGGCGAACATTGCATTATGTAGCACAGTGACAATTGCTGAAATAAGAAACATGTTGGAGCTATGACAAAACATCTGCCACGACAAAATATCTAATCAGTAAAAAAAAGAGAATATCCATATTAAGCATTAAAATGGTAATAGGCAATACATATACTGTATTTCCTAAAATATCACTATATACGTTTTAGTATGTTGTATAAGTTCTGTCATATGTAGTGGATAAAAATGACCTTTGTTATAGGAGTGATATGTTTACTAGAACCATAGGTTCCCGGAAAATGCGTAAGTGATACTGTTATTTAAAAAAAAAATTGAAAAACCATACTCTAATTAATTTTGTAAATGAAAAATTCTTAGAATGGAAAAATTAAATGCTTATTTTTGCTTAAGTAAACGGCATTTGTCATTCGGTAAGCGATGGCACAGAGGTAGTCGAATGGTTGCCTTTTGCCATGAGTGTCAAAAATTTCTTGAAATGCAAGAGTGTACGGTTTTCCCCCTTAAAAAAATTTTTTATTTTTAAATACAGTATCACTGACGTATTTTCCACTGACGCATTTTCCGGTCACGGAACTATATGCACTTAAATTTTATTTCTAAAAAATTTGTACATGTTCTGTAATCTGCTGATGCCCATCCATAAAATTTTACGTAAATTATATTCAAAATTGATAAAATTTTTGAAAAGATAGAAACTAAAAGTGGTGAAATAGGCACAAAATAATAAGTGCTAAAATTTTTTTTGTAATATGCTTAAAAACATCGTCCCCACTAATCAATTACACACCGATGTGTTTATTTGGTAAAGTGATGCCATGCGCTTCAGCTGTGAATAGCGTTCAACTTGCGCTTCGGCCGAAGGTGTTTGGTTTTTGTAGGCAAAAATGCTGTGTGCCTATATTAAAAAAAAAATTATAGCAACTTTTTTAATATTTAAACTTGAGTTGAGCGGGACCGGGACTGGTCCCGGAATTATTTTTTTAACTAGAAAAATTTAACTGAAAATCTGCAAGAAATGAATCCAAATTTTAAAAAATTTTCTTGACTCCCTACTGGGTGCCTAGTTGGATTTTTGGTGAAAATTTTTGAATTTTTATTAATTTTGATCAAAAAATTTTTGCCTTTTGAAAAAGTCTCGGTTTGATCCCGGCCACTGCTTTTCTGGTCCTGGTCGGTCTCAGTCCCAGTTTTTGGTCAAAAATCACGTTCCGCGCATCTCTACTTTAAACGTTCGGCACCTTTTCGGCTTTATTTTCTCATTTTTGGCCTATTTTGACGGTCGTTTGGTCCAAAATTTAAACTCATTTTTATAAAATAATTATAAATTAATTTGAAATAATTAAAATACCCAAAATTTATTATTATTATTATTACATTGTAAATTTTTTACCTGTAAAAAGATGCCGTTCCTTTCACAATAATCCAACAGATCCCCTCGCTGAATGAACGGGTGCATTTCGCATTGGATAACCGCCGGCATACAGTGTCCGTCCCTGATCAGATGCTCAACATGATCTGACTCGAAATTGGCTGTGCCAATGGAGCGAATTGAGCCAATATCTGAAATGTTAGATGGTCGTCATTTTTATACTAATTGAATTTTTTTCGGAAAATCAACGACAGATAATAATAAAAATTCGACCTTTACAACTAAAAAAAACCGACTTTTCTCTTTTTCAATTGAATTTATGGCAACATTTCTATGGAAAATGTTTTGATTTTTGATCCAAAAATCTGATTTTAATCCTCTTTTTGTCGATCGTCCGTTCTGTACTTTTTGTCGATCAAGATAGCACCATCGTGGCAAGATAAATTTGCTTTAAAATAATAAGTAGTATTAACCACACTTACCATTATAGTGTTCTAGCACACCATACACCTCTGCACGGTCATCCCTGTTGTTCGAACTCATGTTAGAGACATCCCTAAAGAAGTCCCTTGGATAGTGGACCATGCACAGGTCAAGGTAGCTTAAAGAGAACCGTTAAAAGGCGTGAAAAAAAACTTTCTGTTATTTATACTTTTTTTTTAGAAACGACCTAGCACCCACCACCCGCCGAGGATAGCCAGGGTTCCCCGCAAAGTCTAAATTACTAAGATGAATTTTTAAATAAATTTAAATACTAAATGCCATACACATATTTAGGCTAGTTTGGTCGCTTGTAAAACGCAATTTTTGAATTTTTGGCCGCAAAAGTCGGGTAAATCAGGCTAGTCAGAAGATGTGAGGAGGCCTTAGCCTCATTTTTGTTTTCGGCTTCAAACTTCACTTATGCCAATGTGTAGGGGGGGGGGGGGGGGGGGGTTAGGGATCAGATTCAACAGTGCTATACTCTAATAAAATTACGTTTTATTTATTTTAAAAATAGCAAATAAAATTAAAACCCATCAAATTGGTCCAGCAATTGTCTCACACAAAAATGTGCATAGTCGGAAACCAAATGGAATTGGTCTTTGTCAATGTCACGAGTTGCAAAAAATAATTTTTTGGTCGTTTCAGGTCGGACAATGTTAATTTTTGCACTGATGAACACATCGGTTCTGCTTAGTTCGAACCATGGCAAATATTTCTAAAACTTCAAATAAATTTAAATTATTATGATCATTAAAAAGGATTTATTTAATTATTTTATTTATCTATTGATTAACCACTCACTTTTCATAAAATATGTACATAAAAATAGCGATATGATTTCTGCGTAAATAAATTTTGAACTTATTTTATATGTGTTAAAAAAATAAATCGCATTTTTTCCAATGAAAAATCGTTTATTTTTATATGCGTGCATAAAATGTTTTTGACTGCAAACAAAATCAATCAAGGCCTAATTTATTGAAATTAGTATACCTAAACATTTTAAAATTTTTTTTGATAATTTTTGAATTTTGCATTTATTTATTTAAATAATATTTGAATTAAAATTTTATTTAAGCTTTAAATATTTCATAAACGATAAAGCAGTTTTTCTTATTGCCTTAATTGCTTTGCTAATATGTCCGCGGTTATGTGCAAAGAATGTAAGGTCAAACAATCTGAAGCCTGCTTCGAGTGCAATCTAAAAATATGTATCTGATCTTTTTTTCGTGTTTTAAATTTCGCTGATCGAAACAATAGCAGCATAAATATGGAGTAGGGTTGGACACGATCGGTTAACCGAACCGAAACCGGAACCCGACATTTTTTGGCGAATAACGAAACCGAAAACCGGGGGAGGAGTACGGTTTCGGGGTTTTTGGTTTAAAATACACTCTAAAGATGGGAGCTCGTTGGAATTTATTGAATATTTAAAATTGTGTAAAACCTTTTGCCAAAATAAAAGTTTACGTTTTACAAAAACATTTGTCATTAATAGGGTTCCAAAAAATATGGAGTAAAAATCGCAAAATATGGCCATAAAATATGGATTAAAAATTGCGAAACATGGACATAAATATGGAAAAACGCCAAAATATGGACAATGCCCAAATATGACCTAAAAAAACCAATAAATGTACTAAAAAACAAAGATAAAAAAAAAAAATAATAAAAACCATGGTAAATTGACTATTTTAAGCAAAGGCAAAAAATTTTTAATTTCAATACTTTATACAAAAACCTTAAAAATTTAGTGAAAAAAATTTTTAATTATTAATTTTAATTTTAAGGATTTTTGCCAAAATCTTGCCAAGAAATCCAAATTTTTCTTTTTTATAACGTACTTTTTTGAAAATTTTTCAAAGATTGATTCTTATGTTAGGGGTGTATTTTTCGGCTTTTTATTGCATTTTTCTCATGAAATTTTCCAAAAATTCCAAAATATGGACATAAAATATGGGCAAAATGCCAAAATATGGACCAAATATGGAATATGGACATAAATCGCGAAATATGGAAAATATGGATTTAAAAAACTATCCTAGAAGCTTCAAACCAAGCTAAAACCATGTTTTTCGTACTTTTCAGGCTGTTACAAGTTCAAGAAAAAAATATTCCATATAAATTGGAACCCTAGCATTAATTGCTTGTTTGACCACCACATAAGTTTTTAAATTTGGTTGAATTAGACAAATTTGTCAAAATGGACCAATAATTTTCTTTTCCTGGGTGACGTGCCCTCTTTTTGGCTCAATTAATGACTAATTTTCCGCCGTTTATGGTCTTGTTGTAGAAGCAAAACATGCCAGAATCCATTGTTCCGCTTGCAGTTCATTCCAAAGTGGTGAGCACTGAAAGCCAATTTTTGGCATAAAATTTCCGTTCATTAATCGGCACCGCCCGCCCGGAACATCGGCAAAGGCGGCAATTTCTGTGAAAGAAAACATGAGCAAATTGCAACTTGCGCTTCTCCGAATAATATTAATTTTACTTTTCCTAAAACAGTTTGCATTTTATTTTGATTTTTTTTTTTGCCTTCATAATTGATTTCGAGGACGTTCTTGAGTGTGCTGTGATAAATTTTGAAAAAATAAATCTGAAATGATTTTCGAAATAGTTAGAATGTGTTAGAAAACTGTTGACACATTACCGGACTCGATGACGAACATTCGGACTCGTTATTGCTCTGTAATAAAAAAATATATATATATAAGGGAAATAATTTTAATGCTAAACACTTTAATTGACCTAACAAATCTGTTATTGAGCTTTTGTATTCAAATGATAAAATACTCAAATTCACTACAATTTACATAGCTAGAGTCAGATAATGCTCATCAGGTCGTACAGCATCGTCAAATCCTCTGCAATTTGCACAGATGCTCGAGTCACGGTCTCGACTCAAGAAAAATATCGGATTTTTTCTTGTCTCGGTCTCGCGTCTCGTTGAAATTTTTGGTCTCGAACATCACTTGTACATAATTTCTACCTTTGCCAGTTTGAAGAGAATTTGGAGACAATACAATTTGCCCGAAACAAGTTGTTTGGTTGCATGGATGATCTTGACAAGATTCAACACTGCCATTCCATGACTGAGGCGATCATTATTTAATTTGTCAACCGCAATTGTTGAAATCTCCTTAGTTGATTAAGTGTTAAAATACAATCTATTGCCAAAATTTTTTGCAACATATTTGTACAAAACATATTACATAGGTACAAGTCACAAATACAAAAGCATACTAATTATAATTCTAATTAATAAGCTCATGGAGACTATTTTTCCACTCCCTTAAACAGGGTGATCATGTGGTTGGGTCAGACCGTAATTTCGGCACAACCCACGCAACATGGCACGACACTGCCGCAGACCACTTGGTTGTGAAGAATAGTGAATTCGTCAAGTTCCTCAATTTCTAAGATAGCGCAATGTGTGTTGACGGAATTGACCCATGATTCCTCCTCCAAATTGTAAGAAGTATCACTCATCTTTATGTTTATTCTTTTATAATTTTGTATAAAAATATATATACCTACATATTGAAATGTTGGTGATGCTATGTTGAGGGGAAAAAGTGCAAAAATCAAACCAAACACTTGATTTTTTCATATGATTTTCTAACAAATATTTGTAATACACGTCATACAAATTAATTTAATATATATTTATTATTCAATAAATTTTATAAAATTAAATTTTGAATATTGTTCTTTATGTTTCTTATAAAATTGAAACTAAGAGCAACTTTGTATTTCGTTAGAGATTAACAAACCTAAAAATCCTAATAATAGTAATAATTTAAAATATTTATTAAGCGCAATTTTAAAATAAAAATTTAATTAATTAAAACTTGAAAATAAAAGTTTTAATATTTTGTAATCCAGCACTAAAATTTTAACAGTCAGCGAAACAAACATATGTAAAACGGTGTAGAAATGGCTAATAAAATTGCGCTTAATAAATATTTTATATATTATTACTACATATTACTATTAGGGTTTTTTAATTTTATAAATAATATTAAATTAATTTATATGACGTGTATTACAAATATTTGTTAGAAAATCATATGAAAAAATCAAGTGCTTGATTTTTGCAGTTTTTTGTCATTCGATCAACCACGGAAATGAAAGAAATTCAAATTTTTAAAGGCGCCAATCGGCGCCGCCGGACTCTCTGATCCCAGGGAATTTTGAAAAAAGCGCGCCGAAATTTTTTTTTTATAATTTTTACGCGTTTTTTAACTGTATGAATTAATTTTTGAAAATGCTGTTTTTTGCATATTACATAAATGCTGCTTTTGAAAATTTTCATATGGGAACCCTGCTTTAAACCCATAACTTTTTTTTTGTACAGATACAGTTTATGAAATATGCAATTTAATGGAGTAAGAAAAGCACTTAATGACATTGGAAAGTCCTAAATTCACTCTATATTACAGGGGTGGTCACGGACACGGACAATCCGCGGATTGTCCGGATACGGACGGATACGGATAACGATTTTTAAGAATTTAGACGGACACGGACGGACACGGATATGAAAATTTCCGCGGATATCCGCGGATTGTCCGGATATGGACAACGATTTTTGGGACTTCGGACGAACACGGACGGACACGGATATGAAAATTCGTGTCCGTGACTACCCCTGCTATATTATACAAAAAAACGAAAATATTAAAAATTAAGTTTCGATAGGGTTGCGCCCCGACCTCCGACATGGTTTTTCAAAAGCTGCAGGTTGTACTTCAAATGGGGTGGGAATGCCTAAATGACTTTCTAAGGTTTTCTGTGTATTTGAAATTTTTTAAGTTATTTTTTCGGCTTTTTATGAAAATTTACCCCCCCCCCCCCGACATTTTTTCAAATTCTCCTGCAGCAGCCCCCGACAAATTTGGTCGGGGATTTTTGCCCCTACCCCCGACATTTTTGAAAAATCGGGTCGGGGCGCAACCCTAGTTTCGGAAAAGTTACGCCCTGAAATGCTCGTTTTATGTTGAAGAAATTTTGATCTTTTTTAGCTGAGTCAAAAAGATTTATTTGTGTGTCTTTGAGTTTCCACTCAAGATTTTGTGGATATATGAGAGGAAAAAATTATTTAGAAATTTTGCCTGCTGCTCCCGTCTTTAATGTTTGTCTCCGTTTGTTGTTTGCTCAACTTAAACAATAGTAAATATTTAGTAAAAAAAAAGTTAAATGATCATTAATCAGGGCTCCCAGATGTGAGGATTTGTCATAATTTTCTGGCTTTTAGCTTTTCATAATTTTTGGTTTATCGTATTTTCTATTCGGGTCCGCGAAGAGGTCCAAAGAAAAATGCGTGTCCGCGATGTATGCTTGCGATAATCCGGGAAAATATTCCGGGCAGTACCAAAAATTCCCGGAATCTTTTGGCGCGAAGTGCCTTCTAGATTCAGTTAAAAATATCGAAGCTATTTTGATTAACATTTAATAATATTTTATTCAATTTTATCTCATCCACCAATTTATTTATCCAATAATGTGCCAGTGCCCGTAGTGCACTGGTTTTAATATTATTTATTGTCAGCTTTTTGCGGGTTTAACAAAGCTGCATCAATCAAAATAAACATGAAAAAGAAAAATTTGAATTAATTTTCGGAAAAAAATGAAATGGGCTTATACAAAATGATCAAAACTTAGCTAATCAGAATGGATGAACAATGAGCTAAACTATTACAAGAATATAGAAACATTTGTGGCTATCGGATGAATGAAATAAGAAACTAAAAATTTTAAAGAATAAATCGCAATCTTTTAGTAAACAATTTATACTTTGGCACAAAATCTGAAATTTTGAAAAAATTCGAAGGCTGTCCGCATTTTTGAAAAACTAACCCCTTGTTTAACTACATTTTTTAGACCTAACCACTTATTTTTTTTGCAAAAAGTAATAAAAATTCTTTAGGTTCAGAAAAAACTAGGGGGTTGGGTTTTCAAAAAAAAATCTAGGGGATTGGTTTTTTTTTAAACTTGGCAAAAATTTAAAAATTTCTAAGGCTAGTCCACAGTTGATTACTTTTCCACTTCGTCGGTTCGCAGTATGCTATTTAAAATAGATTTTATTTTAAAAGTAATTGAAATTTCATTTTTATATTAACAAACTAGGCTTAAAAAAGTTTTCTACTGCCGAGACGGAACCGGCCCCTAAAGCACTAAGACGGAACTGGCGAGACGGAACTGGCCAGACGGAATTGACCAGACGGAACTGGCTCAAGACGGAACTGGCCCCAGACGGAACTGGCCAGACGGAACCGGCTCAGACGGAACTGGCCAGACGGAACTGACCCGTTTCGTATTTTCCTTTACAAATTTGAAAAATCGCGAAAAGGTGGCAAAAATAATGACGAAACGCCAAAATAGTGGCAAAAAATTATTTTAGTGGCCAACTTCCAAAATAATTATTTTTAGTGGCAAAGCTCCAAAATAGTGATTCCTAGTGATGAATAGTGGCGTTAAAACGAAGAATTTTCGAACAAAAAATGTGTTTTTCGTGCATTTCTCGTCGAAATAAAGCCGCAGAAAAAATAGTTAAAAAACTAAAAATACGCACCCTAATCATCAAGTGCGGGGTCCGGGGTTCGAAATTGGCTAAAATGGATGCCGGAATCGTGATCAGCGATGCCAAAAACCTCTAGATAAATTTTTGTACTTAGAACTAGAATGTCGGTTTTTTGTTCGAATTCGCGTTCGGGAGTCGGAATTTTGGAAAATAAATGTCATATTCGTGATCAGCGCCCCAAATTACCTTAGAAACGACTTTTTATCTGAAAGTTTCGAGGGGGGTGGCAAAAAGGATAAGAACCAGAAAAACCTCGAGTTTCTGATTTTTGAGAAAAGAAAATAATAATGCTAAAATAGGGTTACCATTGGCTGAGCTCTATTTTAAAGGACCGATAAGGTGATTTCAAAGGACATAAGGGAATTTTTTGTGAATTCAAAGGACACACCAAAATTTTTATCGTATCCAATAAAAGGGTTAATTTATTCAAATGTTTAAGTTTTAACCAGGGGGACAGAGGCGGTGCCGATAGGCGCTGCCGGTAAAAAAAATTTGAAAATTGAAGTGTATTTTGGTAACAGATTTTGACAAATTTTTATGGATTTTTTGATAGATTTTGAGAAAACCTAAGCAGATTGGAGAATCCGGTGGTGCCGATAGGCGCCACCGAGAAATAGAGCTTGTGCAGTCTTTGGTACATCATTTGGCACTCGGAAAACAATTTAAGGGGGATTGCTCAAAGCGACTTTGATTGCTCGGAGATTGGTGAAGTCACATAAGAATCATATTGATAGTAATGGCGCAAGAAATTTTGATAATTAGGACGCTGCTTAAGTTTTTCCGAGCTAAAAACATCACTGATCAAAAAAGGGACATTCAAAAATAAATATATATTTATTCAATTTGCTGGTGAATTGTAACAAAAAAAAAACGGGCAAAGATCAAAATCAAAACAATAATCAGGCTAAATATAAATAATGAATGGATCATAGTTTTCAAAATCATTCTTTTCTTGGAGAATATTCCTTCTAACAAATGACACTAACCCGATGACACTTGCATACAACTGAGCATTGACCTCAAATATGATACCAAGTTTAGTGAGCCGCAAATTTTGAAATTTTCAAGAATAAGACAATTTAAGACAATCATGCAGAATGGGGAGTTCTAATTCAAATTTTATTATTTGATCTAAAAGTTGGTATCAGTCAGGGTTACCATTTTATCTTATTTTGGTGGTCCAAATCTTATAAATTTAAAATTGTCTTATTTGTAAGATTTTGTCTTATTTCAGCTCTTATGTCTTACTTTTGTCTTATTACTCTGAGGAAAAAAAAAAAATATTATTAATTTTACAATTTTTGAAAGCGTTTTCTTTAATATTTTTAATAAATTTTCCCAGCCGCGCCTATCGGCACCGCCGAACATTCAATTCTTTTGGAATTTTTCAAAATAAGACACCAATTGATTATTTTTGAAATCTATTAATAAAACGACCATAGATTTTCAAACTTTCCCCCGGTCGCGCCTATCGGCAGTGCCGAACCCCCACTCGCGTAGGGTTTTTTTTCATAGACATTTTGAGTTTTAATTTCATCCATTTTAACAGGTTTTCATTCTTTTAAAGTTATAAATTTGCCGGATCTTCAAATATGTAAAAAAAATATTCATCATTTAAAATGATGGCATTAGGAAATTTAGATTTGTTGCTACTGCAATAATCCTTGTTCTGGTGCGCACTAATGCAGAAAATGCTCTAAGCCATGCCATGCAATCCCGCTCTGCTCGTTTTCGACAGATGGGGAGAGGAGGGATTTTGCGCAAAAGTCACATGCTGTGACTGCTGGCTGGAGGATGACCTTGTCGTCGACCAAAACTCCAATTCCGTCAAGTTATCCGAAACCATAGGCAAAGACGTTAATGACGCATTGTCTCAATTTATTGAAAGCCAAATCGTTGCAGAAGACTGGTACTGGGAGAAAAAGCTACCACAACAGCTGGTAAAACTTAAGGCGCCTCCAATGGATGTCTATTTGAGTTGGATTTTGTCCGCATGGAAATCAATATCAAAAGTATTTATAGTCGACTCTTTTTTCGCATGTGTATCTCAAGGGAATCTGATGGAAGATACGACAAACAAATCCATGTCTTTAATGTTTATATTTATCTACCTACCTAACTTGGAAAATATTTATTATTTTTATTTGATTAAGGCTGATGGAGCTATTCCAAATGGATTCGACCTATGCAGCAACGGAGATGCGAGGAAGAAGTCGTGAAAGGAGTGGAAGAAATTGACTTGGACGAAGATGAAAGCGATGTTTCAATGGAGTCTAATTTTTGATGAATTGGTTTCTTTTATCGTACAAGAAATTGAAAATAAATGGATAATAATATATGTGTTACCTTTCTTTATTCTTTTTTTTCGAAAAACGGTGAAAAAGAGAAATTTTTTTATCAAAACCAGCTTTTATAGTTGATTTTTTCGAAAAAAAGAGGTTGAAACTTATTACTCCCCCCTTTGGTAGAACACCGCCCCCCCCCCCTTAATATTACTCCCCTTTTCAGGGGGGTTGAAACTTATTTTTCCCGGGGTGTAATACTTCAAGAAATACGGTATATTGATTTTCGGAACTTAGATCGATTTTTTCTGATCAGTTTGGGGGGTGGAGCCAAAAAAGCCAAAAATTTGCAATAGTAAATCGCCTATGCTCTACATGATAAAAGTAGTTTTAAAGTCATTTGGATACTTACAGTTCGAAATGTTCACTAGTGAGCATATAGACGCACCCGGGGAAATTGCCCAAAATCTGGGTGTGTTTACTAACAGATTTAGACCAAAATGGGAAATTACTTTATTTACAAAGTTTTTTGAATTTCACCCAAGTGATATATGGAAAATCAATTTTTAAAAATATTTAAACTTCCTGCCATGAGAAGATTTGGACACATGCAAAATGAGAAACAATACTTCTACCAGCACCCGAATTATCATCGGGATCGATTATTAAAAAAAGTTTATAATTAGGGTTGTCGCTTTGAAACCGAACCAACCCGAAAAAATCGATATTTCCATTTTCCTTCATATTCTCTTCTATTTTGTTCTCAGAACCCCATTCTTACCACTGCATATTGGCCCCAGTCAGTCCCCGGTCCGCCGAAACCCAAATTTCAGACCCGGGAAATGACTTTTTTCTGAAAATCGGGACCGGAACCCAGGACCACACCAGGATTTCCCCCGGCCCCGACCAACCCTAGTTTAGAGCGAAACAAAAAACTCTCTCCATATTGTTCAACTCGTAAAATTAAATTTAAATTAAATATTTATAACTTATAAATCAAAGAAAATGTTCAAGAACAATTTAAGAGAAATTAATTCATTTTGTTTTTATTAAAACGACTTGATTTAAATATATATAAATCAATTATTGAGCTTGAATAATCTTTTCAATAAACGTATAATTGGTAAACGCTGATATTAGATTGTAAAACATTCATTAAATAAATTAAATATAATAATTTTACAATTATTTTTTCTAATTTAATAATTGCTACAATGATTATCCTTTTCATTACAATTTTCTTTTTGACTGGAATTGAGGGAATTGAAGAAGATTTTTTTGAAAATTTGTGGATTAAACTGAAACCTATTACTTCACAACTGATGGAAAACTCGAAATTCGGAGAAAATTTTATAAAAAAAGAAAGAAATGATAACAAAAATGAAAATAATAACCATCATAAAGCCAACAAAATGTTAATAAAACCCGAAAATTGCCATGATGAGGAAAATGGAGGACCAAAAGCCAAAAATATTGGAAGCCCCCAAAATGGAACCATTTGAAGAGGAAATCAATGAATTAAATGCAAAAATAATTGTGCCCAAAAAAGAGGATGAAGCATTAAACAATGAAACATTTGATCATAATTCTAGGGTTCGTCCCCGACCCTTCGGGGACAGGAATGTCGGGGAACGGGGAGCGTCGAGGATGGACTTTCGGGGATCGGGCTCGGGAACGGTCAAATTTGTCGGGAATCGGGGACCCCGATCGGGGAAGAACATAAATTTTTTTTCAAAAATCAAGCAAAATTGTATGTTTTCTGAATGATTGATTACTAGAAGAACAAAAGAAACTCTTTAAATAACTTTGTATGTTCGGTTTACAGAATTATTTTATTGATATACTAAAATTCATTTTGGCCACGTTTTAAAAAAAAAAGTTCGTATCAATATGCTCTGGATTTTGGAAAGTTAATGAGATAAGTTTGAGAAAATCTAAGGTAAAATATGTCCGGGCGGTGTCGATATACGCCGCCGGTAAAATTTTAATCATCAATGAATTTTATAGAGAAATTTTCAAAACCCATTATATTTTAAAATTTGACAGATAGGCATCACATTCGTTTCATAATTTTTGAATTTTCCGAAGTTATTTTGAAAAATACAATTAAAAAAAATGAGAGATTTGAACCCGATCAAAAGATAAGAAGAAGCAATACTTCTACGCCCACAGTAAATAATCACAAGGATAGAGTATTTAAAACTCCTAAATTTCCCTTTTTCACAACAATTTCTTACTCTCTCAGACACCCATTCCTACCAGTGCTTATTTTTTTGTGGGGGACATCGGGGATAGCATGTCGGGGAACGGGGAACGCAAGGAATGGGATGTCGGGGATCGGGTCGGAGATTCGGGGATGTCAGGTCGGGGACGAACCCTACATAATTCTAATCCCAAAATATAAGGATCAAAGAAATTCTTTTTCTTCTAATGATGACACTGTTCACATTGTTAAGGTAAATTAATGCAGAGAAAAATAATGCTAATTTGATGGAGACAAAAAGGGTGCTAGGTCGTTTCGTAAATTCCGCCAATTTGCAGGTTTTTTGTCAAAAACTGATTATAACTTTTCTCACGCGCAACCACATTTAATAATCTTGGTATGGTCCGACAGCTATTTGTTAGCTCTATTATCATACCAAATTTCAAAAAATTTGATTGAGATCTAAGAAAGTTATAGCCATAAAAGTGCAAAAGACTATTTTTTTCTCAAAACAATCAAATTTTTTGAAATTTGGTAGGCTAATAGAGCTATCCAATAGCTCTCGGACCATACCAAGATTGTTTCATTTGGTTGTGTTTGAGCAAAGTTATAATCAGTTTTTGACAAAAAACCTGCGAAATGGCGGAATTTACGAAACGACCCAGCACGGACAAAAAGTTATTGCGACTATATTTAAAAATCAAATTTAGGACCAAACGAACCAAAAGTAAGACGACTAAAAAATAGGACACTGATGAATGATATTGACAAGCACACAAAAATGAATATAATCAAAGAATTTGAGCGAATGAAAAAAGAAAGAATTTGCGAATTTAAATATGACGAGAAATTAAGTTCAAAAATAGAAGTGAAATTGCACTAAATTTGGGAAGTACGCGAACAAAAATTTATGCATGGCATGGAAGAGGGAATTTGGTAACAAATTACGAAAAATTTTAGTTCATATTTCTTTTTAATTTATGAATGTATTATAAAATTCCATTTATGAGTTATGCAATAAACACGGACCTTTAAAGTTACTTAAAAAATTTTCTATAAAATAAAAAATGAATTTTCTCAAATTTCTCCTTAATCTATTCATTTTTAAGACCAACCCATGCAGAGAGAGGTCAAAATGGAATTGATCAGAAAATTTGAACAAATAAGAAAAGAGAAAATTAATGGCTTCAAATATGAGAACATAAAAAAATTACAAATTGAACAGGAAATTGCGCAAAATTTAAGAATTACTCGGGATGATATTTATCAGTGGAAAAAAGAATTGGGTAAAATAATAACAAATCAGAGCAATATTTTAATAATTCTTTACACCATAAGTATTTTAGGGTTAAATATAAAAAATAATTTTTCAAACGATCAAAAGATGTTAAAACTTGAACAATTTCAAAAAGTTAAAGAAGAATTAACTAAAAAATTCAATATAACAAATACATGGCATATTGAAATGAAAATAGCGCAAAAATTTGGAGTTGATTATAGTACAATTTGTCGTTGGAGAAGAAAATTTGGCCTAAAAAAGCGTAACGATTTTTCCGATAATAAATTTATTTTTATTTTTTTGGGACCGGCCAATGGATATGTAGAGATTTTAAGAAATAAATGAGGGGAAGCTTAACCCCCTTTCTCACACTTTGTGAAATAAGAACACCACAATTCCATCCGAAAATCGTAAACATTCTGGGCACGCAAAATAAAAAATTCCTTCACTTTTTAATTTCGAAATTTTGGTATTTAACCCTAGAAAAAAATATTCATAAAAAAATTAATGTGAAAATCTTCTTTTAAAATATCAATGCATTTTTATAATTCCTTCTTAATTTTACCAATTTTTTATGAAGAACAACCACCGCAGGAAATAGAAGAAGACGTCAAAATTAAATTGATCAAACAATTTGAGGAATTAAAAAAGAAAAAATTTGCTCAAATTAAATATATGACGGAAAAACACTTTCAAAATAAATTGAAAGGGAATCGCGTAAAAATTGGAAGTACGCGAACAAAATTTATGCATGGAAGAGGGAAGTGGGTATATCTAAAAAGATAAAAAATTTGCATAATCACACAATAACAATTTTTGATAACACTATATTTTTAATAAATTTTCCCAGCCGGCCTATCGGCACCGCCGAACATTCAATTCTTTTGGAATTTTTCAAAATAAGACACCAATTGATTATTTTTGAAATCTATTAATAAAACGACCATAGATTTTCAAACTTTCCCCCGGTCGCGCCTATCGGCAGTGCCGACCCCCACTCGCGTAGGGTTTTTTTCATAGACATTTTGAGTTTTATTTCATCCATTTTAACAGGTTTTCATTCTTTTAAAGTTATAACTTTGCCGGATCTTCAATATGTAAAAAAATATTCATCATGTAAAATGATGGCATTAGGAAATTTAGATTTGTTGCTACTGCAATAATCCTTGTTCTGGTGCGCACTAATGCAGAAATGCTCTAAGCCATGCCATGCAATCCCGCTCTGCTCGTTTTCGACAGATGGGGAGAGGAGGGATTTTGCGCAAAAGTCACATGCTGTGACTGCTGGCTGGAGGATGACCTTGTCGTCGACCAAAACTCCAATTCCGTCAAGTTATCCGAAACCATAGGCAAAGACGTTAATGACGCATTGTCTCAATTTATTGAAAGCCAAATCGTTGCAGAAGACTGGTACTGGGAGAAAAGCTACCACAACAGCTGGTAAAACTTAAGGCGCCTCCAATGGATGTCTATTTGAGTTGGATTTTGTCCGCATGGAAATCAATATCAAAAGTATTTATAGTCGACTCTTTTTTCGCATGTGTATCTCAAGGGAATCTGATGGAAGATACGACAAACAAATCCATGTCTTTAATGTTTATATTTATCTACCTACCTAACTTGGAAAATATTTATTATTTTTATTTGATTAAGGCTGATGGAGCTATTCCAAATGGATTCGACCTATGCAGCAACCGGAGATGCGAGGAAGAAGTCGTGAAAGGAGTGGAAGAAATTGACTTGGACGAAGATGAAAGCGATGTTTCAATGGAGTCTAATTTTTTGATGAATTGGTTTCTTTTATCGTACAAGAAATTGAAAATAAATGGATAATAATATATGTGTTACCTTTCTTTATTCTTTTTTTTCGAAAAACGGTGAAAAAGAGAAATTTTTTTATCAAAACCAGCTTTTATAGTTGATTTTTTCGAAAAAAAGAGGTTGAAACTTATTACTCCCCCCTTTGGTAGAACACCGCCCCCCCCCCCTTAATATTACTCCCCTTTTCAGGGGGGTTGAAACTTATTTTTTCCCGGGGTGTAATACTTCAAGAATACGGTATATTGATTTTCGGAACTTAGATCGATTTTTTCTGATCAGTTTGGGGGGTGGAGCCAAAAAAGCCAAAATTTGCAATAGTAAATCGCCTATGCTCTACATGATAAAAGTAGTTTTAAAGTCATTTGGATACTTACAGTTCGAAATGTTCACTAGTGAGCATATAGACGCACCCGGGGAAATTGCCCAAAATCTGGGTGTGTTTACTAACAGATTTAGACCAAAATGGGAAATTACTTTATTTACAAAGTTTTTTGAATTTCACCCAAGTGATATATGGAAAATCAATTTTTAAAAATATTTAAACTTCCTGCCATGAGAAGATTTGGACACATGCAAAATGAGAAACAATACTTCTACCAGCACCCGAATTATCATCGGGATCGATTATTAAAAAAAGTTTATAATTAGGGTTGTCGCTTTGAAACCGAACCAACCCGAAAAAATCGATATTTCCATTTTCCTTCATATTCTCTTCTATTTTGTTCTCAGAACCCCATTCTTACCACTGCATATTGGCCCCAGTCAGTCCCCGGTCCGCCGAAACCCAAATTTCAGACCCGGGAAATGACTTTTTTCTGAAAATCGGGACCGGAACCCAGGACCACACCAGGATTTCCCCCGGCCCCGACCAACCCTAGTTTAGAGCGAAACAAAAAACTCTCTCCATATTGTTCAACTCGTAAAATTAAATTTAAATTAAATATTTATAACTTATAAATCAAAGAAAATGTTCAAGAACAATTTAAAGAGAAATTAATTCATTTTGTTTTATTAAAACGACTTGATTTAAATATATATAAATCAATTATTGAGCTTGAATAATCTTTTCAATAAACGTATAATTGGTAAACGCTGATATTAGATTGTAAAACATTCATTAAATAAATTAAATATAATAATTTTACAATTATTTTTCTAATTTAATAATTGCTACAATGATTATCCTTTTCATTACAATTTTCTTTTTGACTGGAATTGAGGGAATTGAAGAAGATTTTTTTTTGAAAATTTGTGGATTAAACTGAAACCTATTACTTCACAACTGATGGAAAACTCGAAATTCGGAGAAAATTTTATAAAAAAGAAAGAAATGATAACAAAAATGAAAATAATAACCATCATAAAGCCAACAAATGTTAATAAAACCCGAAAATTGCCATGATGAGGAAATGGAGGACCAAAAGCCAAAAATATTGGAAGCCCCCAAAATGGAACCATTTGAAGAGGAAATCAATGAATTAAATGCAAAAATAATTGTGCCCAAAAAAGAGGATGAAGCATTAAACAATGAAACATTTGATCATAATTCTAGGGTTCGTCCCCGACCCTTCGGGGACAGGAATGTCGGGAACGGGGAGCGTCGAGGATGGACTTTCGGGGATCGGGCTCGGGAACGGTCAAATTTGTCGGGAATCGGGGACCCCGATCGGGGAAGAACATAAATTTTTTTTCAAAAATCAAGCAAAATTGTATGTTTTCTGAATGATTGATTACTAGAAGAACAAAAGAAACTCTTTAAATAACTTTGTATGTTCGGTTTACAGAATTATTTTATTGATATACTAAAATTCATTTTGGCCACGTTTTAAAAAAAAAGTTCGTATCAATATGCTCTGGATTTTGGAAAGTTAATGAGATAAGTTTGAGAAAATCTAAGGTAAAATATGTCCGGGCGGTGTCGATATACGCCGCCGGTAAAATTTTAATCATCAATGAATTTTATAGAGAAATTTTCAAAACCCATTATATTTTAAAATTTTGACAGATAGGCATCACATTCGTTTCATAATTTTTGAATTTTCCGAAGTTATTTTTGAAAAATACAATTAAAAAAAATGAGAGATTTGAACCCGATCAAAAGATAAGAAGAAGCAATACTTCTACGCCCACAGTAAATAATCACAAGGATAGAGTATTTAAAACTCCTAAATTTCCCTTTTTCACAACAATTTCTTACTCTCTCAGACACCCATTCCTACCAGTGCTTATTTTTTGTGGGGGACATCGGGGATAGCATGTCGGGGAACGGGGAACGCAAGGAATGGGATGTCGGGGATCGGGTCGGAGATTCGGGGATGTCAGGTCGGGGACGAACCCTACATAATTCTAATCCCAAAATATAAGGATCAAAGAAATTCTTTTTCTTCTAATGATGACACTGTTCACATTGTTAAGGTAAATTAATGCAGAGAAAAATAATGCTAATTTGATGGAGACAAAAAGGGTGCTAGGTCGTTTCGTAAATTCCGCCAATTTGCAGGTTTTTTGTCAAAAACTGATTATAACTTTTCTCACGCGCAACCACATTTAATAATCTTGGTATGGTCCGACAGCTATTTGTTAGCTCTATTATCATACCAAATTTCAAAAAATTTGATTGAGATCTAAGAAAGTTATAGCCATAAAAGTGCAAAAGACTATTTTTTTCTCAAAACAATCAAATTTTTTGAAATTTGGTAGGCTAATAGAGCTATCCAATAGCTCTCGGACCATACCAAGATTGTTTCATTTGGTTGTGTTTGAGCAAAGTTATAATCAGTTTTTGACAAAAAACCTGCGAAATGGCGGAATTTACGAAACGACCCAGCACGGACAAAAAGTTATTGCGACTATATTTAAAAATCAAATTTAGGACCAAACGAAACCAAAAGTAAGACGACTAAAAAATAGGACACTGATGAATGATATTGACAAGCACACAAAAATGAATATAATCAAAGAATTTGAGCGAATGAAAAAAGAAAGAATTTGCGAATTTAAATATGACGAGAAATTAAGTTCAAAAATAGAAAGTGAAATTGCACTAAATTTGGGAAGTACGCGAACAAAAATTTATGCATGGAAGAGGGAATTTGGTAACAAATTACGAAAAATTTTAGTTCATATTTCTTTTTAATTTATGAATGTATTATAAAATTCCATTTATGAGTTATGCAATAAACACGGACCTTTAAAGTTACTTAAAAAATTTTCTATAAAATAAAAAATGAATTTTCTCAAATTTCTCCTTAATCTATTCATTTTTAAGACCAACCCATGCAGAGAGAGGTCAAAATGGAATTGATCAGAAAATTTGAACAAATAAGAAAAGAGAAAATTAATGGCTTCAAATATGAGAACATAAAAAAATTACAAATTGAACAGGAAATTGCGCAAAATTTAAGAATTACTCGGGATGATATTTATCAGTGGAAAAAAGAATTGGGTAAAATAATAACAAATCAGAGCAATATTTTAATAATTCTTTACACCATAAGTATTTTAGGGTTAAATATAAAAAATAATTTTTCAAACGATCAAAAGATGTTAAAACTTGAACAATTTCAAAAAGTTAAAGAAGAATTAACTAAAAAATTCAATATAACAAATACATGGCATATTGAAATGAAAATAGCGCAAAAATTTGGAGTTGATTATAGTACAATTTGTCGTTGGAGAAGAAAATTTGGCCTAAAAAAGCGTAACGATTTTTCCGATAATAAATTTATTTTTATTTTTTTGGGACCGGCCAATGGATATGTAGAGATTTTAAGAAATAAATGAGGGGAAGCTTAACCCCCTTTCTCACACTTTGTGAAATAAGAACACCACAATTCCATCCGAAAATCGTAAACATTCTGGGCACGCAAAAATAAAAAATTCCTTCACTTTTTAATTTCGAAATTTTGGTATTTAACCCTAGAAAAAATATTCATAAAAAAATTAATGTGAAAATCTTCTTTTAAAATATCAATGCATTTTTATAATTCCTTCTTAATTTTACCAATTTTTTATGAAGAACAACCACCGCAGGAAATAGAAGAAGACGTCAAAATTAAATTGATCAAACAATTTGAGGAATTAAAAAAAGAAAAAATTTGCTCAATTAAATATGACGGAAAAACACTTTCAAAAATTGAAAGGGAAATCGCGAAAAAATTGGGAAGTACGCGAAACAAAATTTATGCATGGAAGAGGGAATTGGGTAATATAATAAAAGATAAAAAATTTGCATAATCAACACAATAACAATTTTTGATAACACTTAGATTTTTTAGTACCTTTCAATAGTTCTCGATGTACTCTATTGGCATACCAAAAACTAAAAAAATTAGTTTTATTTTGAAAAAGTTATGATAAAAAGATTACAAAAAACTCGATTTTGCAGATTTTCGTGTTTTTTAGGTCATAATTTATTTGTAACTTTACTAATTTTTTTTATTTTTGGTATACTAATTGAACACATTAAGGGCATTTGAATGATGCTAAAAATCTTAAGTTTAGTTGGTGCTGAGATTTCCTCTGTGCATTGGGGCGCAAATGTCTGTTAACCATTCAAATTGTAGAAAGTTGTGAAAACAGGGTTCACAGGGTCGCGATCACAAATCCGAAATTAATTCACGCCCTGGAAACATATTTTCACGATTTTCTACATATTATAAAAAAAAAAAAATTTAAGAAGGGAGAAAAATTTATACAAATGATGAGAAAATAGAATTTGTAAAAAAGTCTGACAAAATGAAAGAAGAAAATTCAAAACTAAGTGATAAGGAAATTGCTCGAGTGTTAGGGACTCACGTGCAGAATTTAGTACGATGGAGAAAGAAATTTGGCAAAACCAATCGTAACATTTTTATTTGTTAATTAATTCATTTTTAAAACCTTATTTTTCTAGAAGAACGGAAAACTTATGCAAATGATGAGAAAATAGAATTTGTAAAAAAGTTTAACAAAATGAAAGAAGAAAATTCAAAACTAAGTGATAACGAAATTGCTCGAGTGTTAGGGACCCACGTGCAGAATTTAGTACGATGGAGAAAGAAATTTGGCACTGAATAAGTGTAAAATTACCCAGGATTTGTCAAGACCTATTTATATGAAATTATTCTCCTTGACAATAAATTATATAAATACCCTTTTTCATTGTCATCCCCTACCCAATATTGAAAACAGAAAATTGCATACAAATTTAAAATGATGCTTCATTGAATTTTATGTAATTAATTATTATTGAGAACAGAGTTGGACGAAATGTTTCGTTTCGTTTCGAGTTTCGTGAATTTCGTGCTTTTTTTGGCGTTTAGTGTTTCGTTTCGTTTCGTAAAATTTGTTGGGTTTCGTTTCGAGTTTCGTTTCGTCGAAAAATTTTTTGCCGATTTCGTTTCGTGTTTCGTTTCGTTTGGAAAAATTTTGCCAGTTTCGTTTCGTGTTTCGAGTATATTTACACTAAACACAAAACGAAAACACACCCCTAAAGATAGGATTTTTGAGAAAAATCTTCAAAAGTTGCCATTTTTAGGCAAGATTCCGTTAACAAAGATGACCCAGATTTTTAAAAAATTTCCCCGGTAGCGCCTATTGGCACCACCGGCGCCTCTACACAAGGTTTTCTCAAAATTTATCTCAAGAACCCACAAAAACTGGGTTTTTTTTCGCACAAAATTTTAGAGCCCAAATGAGGTTTTTGAAAATTTTGATGTGTCATCCCTGATTTTGATACGAGTTTTTTTTTAATGCGTGGCCAAAGAATTAGTTTTTTAATTTTTTTTTTAATGTTTTATTGAAAAAAATGCCTGTATTACAGGTACCGGTACCGAGGTCGAAAAATTGACTTTAATTAATAGAATATATTTTTTTTTATTAGAAAAAACATGTTTTTTTAAAATCGTGTTGTTTCGTTTCGTGTTTTGTTTCGTCTAAAAAATTTTGACCCGTTTCGTTTCGTTTCGCGTTTCGTTGCTTAAAATTTTTTTTTTGTTTCGTTTCTTAAATTTTTTTTTCCTTGTTTCGTCCATCTCTGATTGAGAAAATAGAATTATAAATAAAAAGAAAATAATTATTTTTTTTCTGCATGCGCTTCAGCTGTGAATAGCGTTCAACTTGCGCTTCGGCCGAAGGTGTTTGGTTTTTGTAGGCAAAAATGCTGTGTGCCTATATTAAAAAAAAAATTTAGCAACTTTTTTAATATTTAAACTTGAGTTGAGCGGGACCGGGACTGGTCCCGGAATTATTTTTTTAACTAGAAAAATTTAACTGAAAATCTGCAAGAAATGAATCCAAATTTTAAAAAATTTTCTTGACTCCCTACTGGGTGCCTAGTTGGATTTTGGTGAAAATTTTTGAATTTTTATTAATTTTGATCAAAAAATTTTTGCCTTTTGAAAAAGTCTCGGTTTGATCCCGGCCACTGCTTTTCTGGTCCTGGTCGGTCTCAGTCCCAGTTTTTGGTCAAAAATCACGTTCCGCGCATCTCTACTTTAAACGTTCGGCACCTTTTCGGCTTTATTTTCTCATTTTTGGCCTATTTTGACGGTCGTTTGGTCCAAAATTTAAACTCATTTTTATAAAATAATTATAAATTAATTTGAAATAATTAAAATACCCAAAATTTATTATTATTATTATTACATTGTAAATTTTTTACCTGTAAAAAGATGCCGTTCCTTTCACAATAATCCAACAGATCCCCTCGCTGAATGAACGGGTGCATTTCGCATTGGATAACCGCCGGCATACAGTGTCCGTCCCTGATCAGATGCTCAACATGATCTGACTCGAAATTGGCTGTGCCAATGGAGCGAATTGAGCCAATATCTGAAATGTTAGATGGTCGTCATTTTTATACTAATTGAATTTTTTTCGGAAAATCAACGACAGATAATAATAAAAATTCGACCTTTACAACTAAAAAAAACCGACTTTTCTCTTTTTCAATTGAATTTATGGCAACATTTCTATGGAAAATGTTTTGATTTTTGATCCAAAAATCTGATTTTAATCCTCTTTTTGTCGATCGTCCGTTCTGTACTTTTTGTCGATCAAGATAGCACCATCGTGGCAAGATAAATTTGCTTTAAAATAATAAGTAGTATTAACCACACTTACCATTATAGTGTTCTAGCACACCATACACCTCTGCACGGTCATCCCTGTTGTTCGAACTCATGTTAGAGACATCCCTAAAGAAGTCCCTTGGATAGTGGACCATGCACAGGTCAAGGTAGCTTAAAGAGAACCGTTAAAAGGCGTGAAAAAAAACTTTCTGTTATTTATACTTTTTTTTTAGAAACGACCTAGCACCCACCACCCGCCGAGGATAGCCAGGGTTCCCCGCAAAGTCTAAATTACTAAGATGAATTTTTAAATAAATTTAAATACTAAATGCCATACACATATTTAGGCTAGTTTGGTCGCTTGTAAAACGCAATTTTTGAATTTTTGGCCGCAAAAGTCGGGTAAATCAGGCTAGTCAGAAGATGTGAGGAGGCCTTAGCCTCATTTTTGTTTTCGGCTTCAAACTTCACTTATGCCAATGTGTAGGGGGGGGGGGGGGGGGTTAGGGATCAGATTCAACAGTGCTATACTCTAATAAAATTACGTTTTATTTATTTTAAAAATAGCAAATAAAATTAAAACCCATCAAATTGGTCCAGCAATTGTCTCACACAAAAATGTGCATAGTCGGAAACCAAATGGAATTGGTCTTTGTCAATGTCACGAGTTGCAAAAAATAATTTTTTGGTCGTTTCAGGTCGGACAATGTTAATTTTTGCACTGATGAACACATCGGTTCTGCTTAGTTCGAACCATGGCAAATATTTCTAAAACTTCAAATAAATTTAAATTATTATGATCATTAAAAAGGATTTATTTAATTATTTTATTTATCTATTGATTAACCACTCACTTTTCATAAAATATGTACATAAAAATAGCGATATGATTTCTGCGTAAATAAATTTTGAACTTATTTTATATGTGTTAAAAAAATAAATCGCATTTTTTCCAATGAAAAATCGTTTATTTTTATATGCGTGCATAAAATGTTTTTGACTGCAAACAAAATCAATCAAGGCCTAATTTATTGAAATTAGTATACCTAAACATTTTAAAATTTTTTTTGATAATTTTTGAATTTTACATTTATTTATTTAAATAATATTTGAATTAAAATTTTATTTAAGCTTTAAATATTTCATAAACGATAAAGCAGTTTTTCTTATTGCCTTAATTGCTTTGCTAATATGTCCGCGGTTATGTGCAAAGAATGTAAGGTCAAACAATCTGAAGCCTGCTTCGAGTGCAATCTAAAAATATGTATCTGATCTTTTTTTCGTGTTTTAAATTTCGCTGATCGAAACAATAGCAGCATAAATATGGAGTAGGGTTGGACACGATCGGTTAACCGAACCGAAACCGGAACCCGACATTTTTTGGCGAATAACGAAACCGAAAACCGGGGGAGGAGTACGGTTTCGGGGTTTTTGGTTTAAAATACACTCTAAAGATGGGAGCTCGTTGGAATTTATTGAATATTTAAAATTGTGTAAAACCTTTTGCCAAAATAAAAGTTTACGTTTTACAAAAACATTTGTCATTAATAGGGTTCCAAAAAATATGGAGTAAAAATCGCAAAATATGGCCATAAAATATGGATTAAAAATTGCGAAACATGGACATAAATATGGAAAAACGCCAAAATATGGACAATGCCCAAATATGACCTAAAAAAACCAATAAATGTACTAAAAAACAAAGATAAAAAAAAAAATAATAAAAACCATGGTAAATTGACTATTTTAAGCAAAGGCAAAAAATTTTTAATTTCAATACTTTATACAAAAACCTTAAAAATTTAGTGAAAAAAATTTTTAATTATTAATTTAATTTTAAGGATTTTTGCCAAAATCTTGCCAAGAAATCCAAATTTTTCTTTTTTATAACGTACTTTTTTGAAAATTTTTCAAAGATTGATTCTTATGTTAGGGGTGTATTTTTCGGCTTTTTATTGCATTTTTCTCATGAAATTTTCCAAAAATTCCAAAATATGGACATAAAATATGGGCAAAATGCCAAAATATGGACCAAATATGGAATATGGACATAAATCGCGAAATATGGAAAATATGGATTTAAAAAACTATCCTAGAAGCTTCAAACCAAGCTAAAACCATGTTTTTCGTACTTTTCAGGCTGTTACAAGTTCAAGAAAAAAATATTCCATATAAATTGGAACCCTAGCATTAATTGCTTGTTTGACCACCACATAAGTTTTTAAATTTGGTTGAATTAGACAAATTTGTCAAAATGGACCAATAATTTTCTTTTCCTGGGTGACGTGCCCTCTTTTTGGCTCAATTAATGACTAATTTTCCGCCGTTTATGGTCTTGTTGTAGAAGCAAAACATGCCAGAATCCATTGTTCCGCTTGCAGTTCATTCCAAAGTGGTGAGCACTGAAAGCCAATTTTTGGCATAAAATTTCCGTTCATTAATCGGCACCGCCCGCCCGGAACATCGGCAAAGGCGGCAATTTCTGTGAAAGAAAACATGAGCAAATTGCAACTTGCGCTTCTCCGAATAATATTAATTTTACTTTTCCTAAAACAGTTTGCATTTTATTTTGATTTTTTTTTTTTGCCTTCATAATTGATTTCGAGGACGTTCTTGAGTGTGCTGTGATAAATTTTGAAAAAATAAATCTGAAATGATTTTCGAAATAGTTAGAATGTGTTAGAAAACTGTTGACACATTACCGGACTCGATGACGAACATTCGGACTCGTTATTGCTCTGTAATAAAAAAATATATATATATAAGGGAAATAATTTTAATGCTAAACACTTTAATTGACCTAACAAATCTGTTATTGAGCTTTTGTATTCAAATGATAAAATACTCAAATTCACTACAATTTACATAGCTAGAGTCAGATAATGCTCATCAGGTCGTACAGCATCGTCAAATCCTCTGCAATTTGCACAGATGCTCGAGTCACGGTCTCGACTCAAGAAAAATATCGGATTTTTTCTTGTCTCGGTCTCGCGTCTCGTTGAAATTTTTGGTCTCGAACATCACTTGTACATAATTTCTACCTTTGCCAGTTTGAAGAGAATTTGGAGACAATACAATTTGCCCGAAACAAGTTGTTTGGTTGCATGGATGATCTTGACAAGATTCAACACTGCCATTCCATGACTGAGGCGATCATTATTTAATTTGTCAACCGCAATTGTTGAAATCTCCTTAGTTGATTAAGTGTTAAAATACAATCTATTGCCAAAATTTTTTGCAACATATTTGTACAAAACATATTACATAGGTACAAGTCACAAATACAAAAGCATACTAATTATAATTCTAATTAATAAGCTCATGGAGACTATTTTTCCACTCCCTTAAACAGGGTGATCATGTGGTTGGGTCAGACCGTAATTTCGGCACAACCCACGCAACATGGCACGACACTGCCGCAGACCACTTGGTTGTGAAGAATAGTGAATTCGTCAAGTTCCTCAATTTCTAAGATAGCGCAATGTGTGTTGACGGAATTGACCCATGATTCCTCCTCCAAATTGTAAGAAGTATCACTCATCTTTATGTTTATTCTTTTATAATTTTGTATAAAAATATATATACCTACATATTGAAATGTTGGTGATGCTATGTTGAGGGGAAAAAGTGCAAAAATCAAACCAAACACTTGATTTTTTCATATGATTTTCTAACAAATATTTGTAATACACGTCATACAAATTAATTTAATATTATATATTTATTATTCAATAAATTTTATAAAATTAAATTTTGAATATTGTTCTTTATGTTTCTTATAAAATTGAAACTAAGAGCAACTTTGTATTTCGTTAGAGATTAACAAACCTAAAAATCCTAATAATAGTAATAATTTAAAATATTTATTAAGCGCAATTTTAAAATAAAAATTTAATTAATTAAAACTTGAAAATAAAAGTTTTAATATTTTGTAATCCAGCACTAAAATTTTAACAGTCAGCGAAACAAACATATGTAAAACGGTGTAGAAATGGCTAATAAAATTGCGCTTAATAAATATTTTATATATTATTACTACATATTACTATTAGGGTTTTTTAATTTTATAAATAATATTAAATTAATTTATATGACGTGTATTACAAATATTTGTTAGAAAATCATATGAAAAAATCAAGTGCTTGATTTTTGCAGTTTTTTGTCATTCGATCAACCACGGAAATGAAAGAAATTCAAATTTTTAAAGGCGCCAATCGGCGCCGCCGGACTCTCTGATCCCAGGGAATTTTGAAAAAAGCGCGCCGAAATTTTTTTTTTATAATTTTTACGCGTTTTTTAACTGTATGAATTAATTTTTGAAAATGCTGTTTTTTGCATATTACATAAATGCTGCTTTTGAAAATTTTCATATGGGAACCCTGCTTTAAACCCATAACTTTTTTTTTGTACAGATACAGTTTATGAAATATGCAATTTAATGGAGTAAGAAAAGCACTTAATGACATTGGAAAGTCCTAAATTCACTCTATATTACAGGGGTGGTCACGGACACGGACAATCCGCGGATTGTCCGGATACGGACGGATACGGATAACGACTTTTAAGAATTTAGACGGACACGGACGGACACGGATATGAAAATTTCCGCGGATATCCGCGGATTGTCCGGATATGGACAACGATTTTTGGGACTTCGGACGAACACGGACGGACACGGATATGAACCCGACGGATACGGATGGACACGGATATGAAAATTCGTGTCCGTGACTACCCCTGCTATATTATACAAAAAAACGAAAATATTAAAAATTAAGTTTCGATAGGGTTGCGCCCCGACCTCCGACATGGTTTTTCAAAAGCTGCAGGTTGTACTTCAAATGGGGTGGGAATGCCTAAATGACTTTCTAAGGTTTTCTGTGTATTTGAAATTTTTTAAGTTATTTTTTCGGCTTTTTATGAAAATTTACCCCCCCCCCCCGACATTTTTTCAAATTCTCCTGCAGCAGCCCCCGACAAATTTGGTCGGGGATTTTTGCCCCTACCCCCGACATTTTTGAAAAATCGGGTCGGGGCGCAACCCTAGTTTCGGAAAAGTTACGCCCTGAAATGCTCGTTTTATGTTGAAGAAATTTTGATCTTTTTTAGCTGAGTCAAAAAGATTTATTTGTGTGTCTTTGAGTTTCCACTCAAGATTTTGTGGATATATGAGAGGAAAAAATTATTTAGAAATTTTGCCTGCTGCTCCCGTCTTTAATGTTTGTCTCCGTTTGTTGTTTGCTCAACTTAAACAATAGTAAATATTTAGTAAAAAAAAAGTTAAATGATCATTAATCAGGGCTCCCAGATGTGAGGATTTGTCATAATTTTCTGGCTTTTAGCTTTTCATAATTTTTGGTTTATCGTATTTTCTATTCGGGTCCGCGAAGAGGTCCAAAGAAAAATGCGTGTCCGCGATGTATGCTTGCGATAATCCGGGAAAATATTCCGGGCAGTACCAAAAATTCCCGGAATCTTTTGGCGCGAAGTGCCTTCTAGATTCAGTTAAAAATATCGAAGCTATTTTGATTAACATTTAATAATATTTTATTCAATTTTATCTCATCCACCAATTTATTTATCCAATAATGTGCCAGTGCCCGTAGTGCACTGGTTTTAATATTATTTATTGTCAGCTTTTTGCGGGTTTAACAAAGCTGCATCAATCAAAATAAACATGAAAAAGAAAAATTTGAATTAATTTTCGGAAAAAAATGAAATGGGCTTATACAAAATGATCAAAACTTAGCTAATCAGAATGGATGAACAATGAGCTAAACTATTACAAGAATATAGAAACATTTGTGGCTATCGGATGAATGAAATAAGAAACTAAAAATTTTAAAGAATAAATCGCAATCTTTTAGTAAACAATTTATGAAAAATTTAACGGAATAATTAGAAAATTTTACAAATTTTCGAAGACCAAAATATACTAGAAAATGAAATTTGAACTGTGAGTTCTCACTCTTAGGCGCATTTCTTTATATTGCGGTCCATACATTTGCGGCCTGCTGGAAACCGGACTTTTGTGGCCCGACAAATGCTGTGGGATATTTGCGCCTCGGATTAATTCCATCAATTTTTTTTTTTTTTGTACAAATGAATTCGTAAATTAAAATTAGATTTTAATAATTTTTAACAATTTTTCAAAACGTCTTTTTAATTTCCGCACAAATTAAAAATAAACACAAAAATAGGCAAAATATAAACGCCAAAATGGACACAAAATATGCATAAAATATGCAAATAAATTTTTTTAATTAAATTAATAAAATATTTTAAAATTCCGAAAATTTTTAATTCAAAAATGGGGGGTAATTATAATTTCGGTCAAAAAATTTTTTTTTAGAAAATTCGGCCCCGGGTTCGTTTAAGGTCATAACTTTCCTCTAAGTTTAACAAATTCTGTAAACTTGGTATCATTTGTAAGCTCTACATGTTTAGAAGCTATTGTTAAGCAATAACTAAGCGATTTAGCAAGCGATAAAAAAGTTACAATACGATTAGTCCAAAAAAGTCAGATTTTTGGTGAACTTTTATTAATAATTTTTTTTCTATTAAATAAATCTTTTTTATTTTTGGCAAGCTAATAGAGCTTCTGAAGCGGGACCACTCAGTTCGGCGCAACTACCAATAACTTTTTTATTTTCGTTCAAATTAAACAATTTAAGTATTATTCAAAAGTACTTGACTAGATCTATTAATGTGCTAAATTTCGAAAAAATTTAAAAATACACAAAAAGTTATGGCCAAAAAACTTCAAAAAATTGAACTTTTCTGCACGGTTCGGCGCGACAGGTCATAACTTTTTTATATATGAGTGTATTTTTTAGATATTTTTAAAATGAATGCAGCACATATAGAACTTTCTTATGATACCAATTATATCTGAATTGGCAGACTTAGAAAAAAGTTATGGCTTCTCAAAGTTGGCCGCGCCGAACTGAGACCGACCCTTCTGAAGGGCTTTTGAATAATACCAAGTTTACAAAATTTGGTAAACTTAGAAAAAAGTTATGATCTTAAACGACCCCGGGGCTGTGGGTGCCGAAACGTGGGGGACGAAACGACCTGGCCCCGATTCTTAGGGGTGTATTTTTCGTTTTATTGCATTTTTGTTAAGAAATTTTTCAAAAACCTAAAAAAAGCACCAAAAATGCCGAAATAGGCACAAAAATAGGCATTTTAAAGTTGATCCTAGAAGCACCAAACCAAGCTAAAAACTCGTGTTTTGTGCTTACCTGAACGTTACAAGTGCGAAAAAATGTTAGGCATTTGCCTAAAAATCGAAGCCCTGCTCATCACAATTAAAAAAGTATGTCGATTTGAATATCGTCTCGCAAATGCCAAACGTACGTATTAGGGTTGATCTGGGTCACCCGAATCCCGATTTTTTGCCGTCCCGAAACACGAATACCCGACCCGAAGATTTTGGAATTTTGAGTTTTCTGTGCCTTTTTAAAACATGGCCCGTTTTTCAAAAAATGGAAAAGCCTGACAGTTTTTCAAAAGAAAATATTGACAATCCCTAAAAAATTCATTACGACAAATATTTTTTTGGCACAGTGATGGGTTGATTGGCAAGAAAAAGAAGTGGATCGAGACATGCAAAGAAACAAAAAATTCTTGCTCAATATGCACCAGGGCTGGGCCACGTTTCAAGCTTCACGTTTTCCACCTTTTTAGCAAAATTTCATGTTTCACCTGGGCTAAAACATGCAAATTTACTCCCCTAACAAATAAGATCGACCAACATGCTGTCCAAAATTGACCAAATTATGATTTTGAATATGAATAAAAATGTTGAAAATTTCAGCCCGTTTCACTTTTTTTTGAATTTCATTTTTCACCTTTTATTCAGTTAAGCCCAGACCTGATGTGTACGACATTTTTAATATAATATGAAAATTCTTCTATCCCACATTTGTTGTCTCCTCTAATAAATTTGCCAATTCCGTCAACTCCCCAACTTGCTCCATGACTGTTTTGAATCAGCCAATAATCCTTATCCGCTTCCTTACCGTATCCCAATACCGTAATAGCATGCATAGTTTCATCTTGATGCTTCTCTGCATCTTCACATTCTTTGGTGGTTGGGTCGTAAACAAAGGTTCCATTGTAATCATGGAAAGAGGACGGGGCGAAAATTCCTATGTAAAAATGCAAACTAATTATATTTAAAAAGGCCAACGTTTTAAGCATATTTAAAATTAAAAAATAAATACAGCACTGAAAATTAATTATAATTTTATTTTAAATTATAGAAAATAATTTTGTGTTTAAAAAATAAAATTAATTTATTAATATTAATTAAAAATAAAAACATATAATAATTCATTACATTTATATGACGAATATTAATAAATATTTTGTCGATAAATCATAGGTAATAAATAGAGACCGGACTTTTAGGCACGAAAAATCTTCAATTAGGCACCTAAAAAAGGCACGAAAAATGAAAAAGGTAAAAAAAAAGGCGTGAAATTGGCAAAAAAGGCAGAAAAAATGGGAATTTTATAGAATTTTTTAGTTCATAATCATTAAAATACATTTTTTAGAGCTGACTAAACAAGCTAAAAAATTTGGTTAGGCAATTTTAACCTTTTCAAAAAAAAATTATAAAAAATGGATATGTCATTGAGAGGATTTGAACCATAACCCAATTTTGATGACAAACTCACTGACCACTGCGACAAAAAAATCAACGAAGTGGGATCGATGCATACATAAAAAAAAATTGGAATTTTGATTAATAAAAAACTAAAACCCTTCTTTGGGTTAGATTTTTTTTAAACTTGAAACCCAATTCCTAGGGGTCTATCTTTTTTAAAAATGCCAAAAAAAAGAGAAAAAAGGCACAAAAAATGCATCCTAGAAGCTTCAAACCAGGTTAAAAACTTGTTTTTTGTGGCTATTAGGCCATAGGGAGTTAGCAAAAAAAAAGGCAAACGCCTCAAAACCCGGTCTCTAGTAATAAACAAGTGTTTGATTTGGCATAGCACCGTCAATTCTATTTATTTTAAATTGTTAATAATGATACTTACGTGCAGCTAATGGAAGTCTGCTAGAAGTTAAAAAATCCATGAATTCTTTAACTCCTTGGAGACTGCCATAATCAGAAGCTTTGTAGAGAAGACCAATATTTTTCGTTTTGGCAATTGCAACTTTTGGTTCCAATCCGCACGCTTGTGGAACCCCAGTCTTTCCGCTTTTATACTCATAAAATGAGTAAATCGGCAAACCATCTGTGGCAATTAACCTAAATTTTTGTCATTTATTTATTTATGATTTAGTTTGCATATACAAAAAATGTACGCAAAATATGGGCTGGGTCCCCCTAATATATGTATACTTAAACTCACGAAAAATGGCAAAATATGGGCAGAATAGCAGCGATAAATTTACCGATAAACATTCAATTTCCATTACATAATTTGAGGAATGCAATTATTTTATTCTAGAAGAGAACACATAGAGATGTCAAATTACTTTAGAAAAATAGCCAAAGAAAAAAAAATAATAAGCTTGTTTAATTTTGTTGTTTTTAAGGGAAGTCAAAACAAGTTTTAAATCCAGTTGAATGTCGCCCATGTGGTAAGGAGGCCAAAAAGCAATTTTTGGGAAAAAATTTCTCAAAATTTTTGTTTGAAAATATGTTCTGTTTTGGCCTCTTTTTTAGGTTCAAATTGTTTATGTACACATAATTCAATATGGATCTAGCTGTTTTATTTTTACTTGAGTGAATAGTGGAGTGGCACTCCCTGGCACCCTTTCAAGAATTCTGCTACACTTGCAATACAGTCAATTAAATATTGTTCTGAGAATTTGTGCAATCTGTCTGGTTCACCAACACGGGCGTCAAAAACCGCAGTAGAAAAAATTGTCGTCGAAGCTATGGCCCAACAGCTTCCACAGTATCCTGTAACAATTAAAACATAATAAATGAATAATCATTTTTGTTATATAAATAAATAAATAATCTGTCCAAATTAAAATGCATATTTAATTTGGAATCCCAACAGACAGATATACCCGATCTTAAACATATGTCATTAATTTTCTTTTAACCATAATTTATTCGGATTCTGATCGCAATGCTTAGTGCGGGAAATTTTTTCATGTTATAAAAATATAAATGGAGGTATAATTTTTTTACATATATTTGTCTGATCATTTACCCTGCTCTTCTGTTGTCGGTATTCGTAGTTGCCCAGTCTTGGTAAAACGTAAATCTAATTTGGCTGGATACTGGATGTCTAAAATAGTTTTATTTCAAAATAATAAATAACTATATGTATAAAATACAGAGAGTACCTTCATTTGGAGGTTGCGAAAAAAATATGAATAAATACATAAAATAGCAGAAAAAAAAGTCCAACATTTTTATCTTTAAATCCAAAATTTTAAATTTAATTTACTAAGTGTATATTTGCATTTTTTGACAGCGAATTATTTTGTTTATCATTTTTTAATTTGTATCCAATTTTTTGATTGCAATCAGTCAAATTTAGTTAATATTTCAGTTATGTTTGCTTGCGATTGTAATAATGATAAATGAAATTATTATTAAATATGACACCATTATGACTGATATAAAAGCAATGATTGACAGTGAAGAAAGCAATAGTGGTTTTTTCTTGCTATTAAAATTGTTTAGTAACATGCAATCTCATAAACTGATATGAATCTAAAATAAATTTGATTTCAAAGAATTTTTATTAAACGGACAAATTAAAAATAACAAATTAAGAAAATTTAAAAATTGGATTCCGAGGAATCCATTGTGCCGGCGGTAATATTCAAAATTGTGTATTTTTTGTTAATTTTTTTTCAGTCTTTTTTTAAATTTAATTTCCGTTATATAAAATTGATTTTGTTTAGTAATTTTTAAAATGTGTTAATTTTTCATATTATTTTAATTTCCAAATCGGTGGCAAAGATTGTAAAAATTTACTTATTCTAAAACACAAGTTTTAATCTATTCATTCAAAAAATACAAATTTCATCTTTTTATGGGTTTTTAAATAATGCGATAAACTTCAAAAATTTGGAGCTTGGTCGTTTGTTAAATTGCGCCACTATGGGAGGTTATGCAACATTTGCGCTCCAAACATTTGCGCCCGCACATTTGCGCCCGCACATTTGCGCTCCAAACATTTGCGCCCCCAACATTTGCGGCCGCACATTTGCCGCCACAACTTTTGCGCCCCAAAATTTTGAATGAAAATTTGTCTGATTTAGCCGGAGATAATTATGATTTAAATTTAAAATAAAAACATTTGAAAAACTAACTCAGTTTCCCGACTCATCTACGTGTTGGAGCAGACTTTGATTTGAACGAATTGCCATTATTAGCATTTGATTTGATTTGATTTATTATTTTATTGGTCAAAGAAAGCTTTGATTGCTAATGAGAAAACAAATGATTCCATTTCTTCTTCTTACACATCGCATCATCAGCGAACAAATATAGACACTGTGCTAAAAATGTTGAAAAATTTATATGCAATATTGATCGATTTTTTCTTTTCTAAAGTTATATATTTAAGATTTATTAAATTATTAACATTATTTAAGTTTAAAATCTATAAAAAATTTTAATTTTCAATTCCAAATTTTTAGTGTTAAATTAAAAAAGCACAGCTGTGCTTTTTCATAAGAATCGATCGCATTACAGATCAAGCAGCATATGCTTTTCAAACATATGCTCATTGCCATTTTCCATTTGTCCTTAGCTAATTGGGACGTTTCCTACATTCGCCAACTGGCTATTTTTCTCATAAACTAATTTAAAATTTTTGAATTTTTTTTTAAACAGTCTATTTATAAATTAATTTTATATTCCTTTCAAAAAATGCAGGAAACTTTTTTAACGTTATTTATTTCTTGTGAACCAATTGGGTTGAATTTTTAAAATTTCGGCCTAATTTGAGGCTCCCGGACAATCCGACAGTGAGCAAAATTATAAAAAGAAAATCAGGCATTTTTATTTAAAAAAGTGCAATTATTCTAAAAAACATATTTCGAGACCAATAAATTTGCTTCGGGCATTGTGAGCAAAAATTAAAAAAAAACAAAATGATAGGGAATTTTTAACACCCAAAGGACCGATTGGCAAATGGAATAAAAACAAATAAATAAGCAAATAACCCTAAGCTTAAGGCTCAATCTAAGAAAAAAAAATTGAATGCTTGATCCAAACTAATTGGACTCGAATATATTTTTAGGAAATAATTGCAATTTTAAATAAAAATGCCTAAAAACTTTTGTTTTAAAGTTTTTGCCCACTGTCGGATTGTCCAGCACACAATTTGATTTATGGAAAATAGAAAAAACTCTCAAAAAATTATCAGAGCCTTTTTTATTTTTGCATTTTGTATTTAAATATTTTAGAAAATTCTTCCTCTTAATTAATGGCCATGAACTTTGGCAGCGGCACATTGCCACATGCAAAATGTGAAATTTGTGAAGAGGAAATATAGCCAACAGAGAAAATGGTGGTGGAGAAGCATACGAGTAGGGAAAAATGAAACAAATTATGCACTCGGAAATCCCGAAATTCCCAAAAAAGTATCAGTAAAAAAAATTGAAATGTAATATGTGCTAGGTAGTTTTCTAAAATCTTCTTTTTGTTATTTGCTTATAAAACTGGGGACTTTTATTTGCATATTTTGGGGTTTTATGCATATTTTGTGCATATTTAGCCTTTTTCAAAAAAGTATACTCCAAAGAATGGAGATTTCTCAAATAATTTGCCAGCTAAATTTAAATTTTTTGTCTAATTTAATTCTCAAAAATTTGTTTTCTTACTTTATAACTTTTCTATGTGATTTTGACTAAAACGGCTCAAAAAGTGCAAAATTTTCTGGCGTAAAATAATGGGGAAGAATTTTTTAAAAAGAAATTTGCACCCCTAATTTTCAATATTTTTAGTGCATATTTAGTGCATATTTTAGGATTTTTATATATTTAGTGCATATTTCATTGTTTTATTTGCATATTTATGTGCATATTTTGGCCACTTTTTGTGCATATTTTTGACAGCCCTAATTATAAGGCAAAAATGGAGCTAGATAAGACAACTTACCGTTCCAATCTCTTAGTTTACGCTATTTTATATCAAATTCTCAAAAATAAAATTCTTATTTTAACAATAAAATCTTATTTTAAAAAATGAAGTTCTTAAACTGGAATCATCAAACCAAAATCGAAACAATCCACAATTGTAAACATGAAAATGGAGGCCCCAATTATTACCGGAATCGGACTATGCATTTCGAAATGAATGAATATTAAACCAATAATTGTAGCATATCTGATGAGTAAGTATTACACAAAATAAGATTGCTACATTGAATTCTATTTACTTCAAATGACTGCAAAGAACGCATAAATTTGAAATTTTAGTATGAAAAAAATTAATAGTTTATTTTTTATAATCAATAATTGATCCAAAAAAAGGAAAATTATTAATTATTATACATATGTAAGTTACAATTATATTTGATTGCCAAATAAAAAACAAAATTATTTTATTTTCCTAAGCCCAGACTTTTTAAATGCTATTTGATTTTAAAAACTTTATCCTTTTCATCACAATATTATTTTCCTTTGGAATTGAAGGAATTGATGAAGATTTATTTAAAAATTTATGGAAAAATATAGACTTAAAAGCTTCAAAAAATTACAAGAATTCGAAAACTGAAAATGAAACCATACAAAAAGAAAAAACTGATTTGAAACTTAAAAATTCTGACCAACAAAATGCCAATAAAACAGTAACAAAAACAGAAAACTGTCATTTTGAAGAAATGGAGGATATAAAGCCAAGGCCAAGAACTTTTCTTGAAACAAAAAAGGAACCTTTTATTGGTCAATGTGATGATTATCAAGATGGTAAAAGAAAAATGAGAAATACCGAGAAATTGAGCAATAAATCATTTACTGACCAAAAGGTTCGAAGTGGAAATGTTAAACAAAAACAAACTCAAATATTAATGGGTGATAATAATAAATTAACAAAAATGGAACTAAGCAAAAAATTTGATGAAATAAGAAAAGAAAAAATTAATGGTTTCAAATATGACAAAAGAAAGCGTTTGAAAATTGAAAGAGAAATTGCTCATGATTTGAGAAAAAGTCGGAATAAAATTTATCGGTGGAAAAAACAATTTGGTAACAAAAAATAAGTACCATAAGAATTTTCCAGAATTTTTTTATAGAATTTCCAAGTTTAGGTCTTTTAACAAAATTCTCGGATCAGCAAAAAAGAGAAATAATTGAACAATGTGAAAAAATGAAAGAAGAATTTTCAAAAAAATTCAATTTGAAAACAAATTGGCAAATGCAAGAAAAAATTGCAAAGAAAATTGGCTTTGATGTGAGCACAATTTGTTTGTGGAAAAGACAATTTGGCTTAAGCACAAGTAAAAATAAAACTTATTTTAATATTATTTTAAAATTATTTTAAGCAAATTTGAAAAAGTACACTGATGCTGAAAAAAACGGAATTTGTGAAAAAGTTTGACCAAATTAAAAAGGCAAATCCAATGTTTAGTAATAGGAAAGTTGCCAAAAAATTATCAATAGCGGAAAGCAACTTGAGAGGGTGGAAGAAGAAGTTCGGTGGAATAAACGAAAGTAAAGTGAATTGTTAGAAGAAAAAAATAAGATAATTTTTTGAAAAATTTAACTAAAAATTGTTCTTCTTGGCCGAGATCATTTTAGTTGACCAGAATTTAAGAACCAATTAACATTTTAAAGCACCGACAATTTTTGGTTAGTTGAAAATTTTTCCTTAGCCCAAAGAAGTTTACGATTGACAATTTTTTAAAATTATTTTCAAATTACATAAAAGTAAGAAATGAAGACGTAAGATCGCAAATATTTTGATTTTTTGTACTAAAAGTACTCTTAGTGAAATGCTTGTTGCCCAATTTTTATTTTCGCTGGTAAGTTTCAATGCGCGAAATTGAAAGTGTTTTTTTTTGGAATCACTTACTTACGACTAGAAATTATTTGAAAATTAATAATGTCAAAAACTTTTGCAGAAGCAATTAAGGAAATAAATCTTGGTAATGTTCGTATTTGGGTTTTCGAAAAAAAAAATTCCAACGGAATCACAATTTTTTCGCTATTTAACTTCCACTTTCTTTTGTTGTTCTTAAATTGAATTTATTTGATTATTCTTCTTTAATTTTTTTCAAATAGCTGCTCAATTATTTCATGCTTTTGTTCGGTTGACTTTTCTTTCTTACGACTAAAAGAATAATTATTCTGTGAATTAAGAATTAATTATTTTAAAATTTAGATATATTTTAAAAATTTTATTATATTCTTACAAAATTCATTTTTTGATTTATAAATTTCCTTTCGATATGACCCCAAAATATTTGCGATTTCTCCATTCAATTTTTGCTATTTTTCCGCAGTCATATTTAAAACCGTTAGTTTTTTCCTTTCTTTTTTACTCCAACTTTTTGATGCTTTCTATTTTTGCTTTCTTTTCTTTTTATGCTTGGGTTCTCCTCCGATCCCAACTATGATCATAAGAACAAATGCATTGATCAACAGATTTGTGGTCAGAAATGTGCCCTAGTTCAGTGCCAAATTCATCGTCTTGTTTTTTTGATTGAATATTTTTTGGTTTTTGATTCTCGAAATTTTCTTGATCACTGCAATTTTCAAATTTAACTACCACTTTTTTGTCATTTTGTTGGTACAATTTTTTTATAGTTAATAATTTTCGCTTTTTATATAACTTTTTGCAAAAATTTTTTTTTTTTAATTGTGAAATTGACGGATCCATATTTTTCCACAATTTCTGTAGAAAATCTTCAATTTCTTCAATCACAATATAAAATGAAAATGACAAAAAAATGGTAGTAAAATTTGAAAATTGCGTTGATCAAAAAGATTTGGAGATAATCAAAAAGGAACCATTTGTTGGCCAAAATTATAGTAATTTAAATACCAAAATATAATGCCAAAAATAGAGGACGAAGAATTTGGCAGAACCATGTGGACATATTTCTGACCAGAAACCTGTTGATAAATGCATTTATTCTGATCATATTCTGGATACGAGAAGAACCCAAGCGGAAAAAGATAAAGAAAAAAAATGGAAATGATCAAAAAAATTTGGGGACAAATCGGACCAAAATTTACAAGTGGAAAAGGGAATTGGGTAACAAGAATTAAATAATAAATATTATATTTGAAAATCATTTTGTATCTTTTATTACTTTACAATATTTTATAAGAAAAAATGATATTTATTTATAAATTATTACCTAATTATAATCTCTTTTAGGTTTAAAAAAATTGTTACTTTCAAACCAACAAAAGCATGCAATAATTCAACAATTTGAAAAAATGAAAGAAATATGTTATAGAAAATTCAACATACAAACAACTGAAATAGATGCTAAAATTGCTCAAAAAATTGGGGTTAATGAGAGAACAATTTATAATTGGAAGAAAACGCTTGGCTTATCACTTGGTAAGGTTTAAAATTAAAAAACAAAAAAAAGTTTATTTAATTTTTATTTGTACAAGAACAGACACAGATGCGGAGAAAATAAAATTTGTGAAAAAATTTGATCAAATGAAAAAAGCAAATCCAATGCTAAGCAATGCCAACATTGCGAATATATTGGGGACGAGCGACAGTAGTTTAAAGAGATGGAGGAAAAAGTTTTGTCATTGAAAAGAAAGCAAATTGGGTTCAAATTGATGATGTGAATATTTAACAAAATTCATATTTATGCCATTATGATAAAAAAGTGCTAAAATCACATTAAATACATAAGTTGTTAAGTGAAGGGTCAATCATTCGAAGAATTTTTGATTTTAAATCTGTTAGTATTTGCGAGTAAGATAATCTAATTTGCTGTTTCGAGGGAAAGTTATGATTAGATTTATTGGAAGATTTAGTAAAATGGCGGCAAAATTGATCGTCATAAAAATCGCAGTGCGTCACTTGTAACGGACACTTAATTTTGTTTCTTGGCCTCATACTTAAGTCTAAACTGGGGTCAAGCTGGTAACTGCGAATTTGGTCTTGCGCTATGCGTTCCTCCTCTTTCAGTCTAAAAACCCTATTGATTTGAAAAAACAAAAACTTTGATAATGCAGGATTCATTGTGTGAAATTTTTTTCGCAAATTGAGATGAAAAGCTCCCAAAAAATTTTATCCTGCAACCAAAATTATTCTTTTGTCATCGGTATTTTGTTCTTGAGCGTTATTTGTCCTGCCCTTATTTTCGAGCACTGATTGGTGTTGGTTCCATACATGGACAGGAAATAAAGCTTCGCCCCCCCCCCCCCCCATTATCTCCCTGATTGTTAGGGCAGTAACTTTAGTGATTTAACTATTTTTTCTGCAGCTTTGTTTCGATCGCACGAAAAACGCAATTTTAGCGTGAAAATAATCGTTTGAACGTCACTATTTGTCACTAGAAATCACTATTTTGGCGTTTTGGTCAATAAAATAGTTAACTCACTATTTTGGGGTTTCGTCACTATTTTATTCGGCTATAGGACATTTCGCCACCTAAGCCAAAATCGGACGTTTCGCCACCTAAGCATATTGAGTTTTTTGAAGGCAAATGGGTGGCTTTTCTTAGAGGTGGCAAAACTGGTGGCGAGACGTCCTATTTTTGCATAGGTGGCGAAACGTCCGATTTCTGTTTAGGTGGCGAAACACCCGAATTTGGCTTGGGTGGCGAAATGTCGGGTGGCGAAACGTCCGGTGGCGAAATCTCCGGGTGGCGAAATGTCCGTACACGTTTTATTCACAATTTTAAGGTTTTTGGGGAATTTCTTAAGGAAAATACAATAAAAAAGAAAAATACACCCCTAAGGATCGGTCTAGAAACTTCAAAATTTACACTCCTAAGAATAGACTTTTCAAAGCCAAAAATTTTGGCCAAAATTTATCAAGAATAAAATGTCTTAAAACTCAAAATTTTGTAGAAATGCATCGAATTTTTGCCCGAGAATTTTGAAATGTACTTCATTAGTAATTGCAATCAACAATTTGAATAAAAAATTTTTTTTTATATATAGTGGCATAAAATTTTTCACTATTTCGTCACTATTTTGAGCTTTTTCTCATTATTTTGGCATTTTTTCACAACTATTTTTAGATTTTTCATCATTAAAGTCATTACCCTACTGATGATATACGATAAATAGACTAATTGAAAATGAAAGGATTAGAATGAAACGGCGATAAATTGACATAAAATGAAAGAAGTGCATGCGTAACCAAGGTATGATTAAAATAAAATAAGAATGGAAAAAAAAAAACAATTGTGAAAAATAATATCATTTCATTTTTTGAACCTTGCAATAATTTTTTTCACAATGAAACTGAGTTTTCGTAGTGCATTTCTTAAATTATGCCATTCATGCGCATGCCCCACTCTTGTTTTTTTAATCGGTTGGTTTTGTGTTTGTTAGAATTTTGGAGCAAATTCAATTAAATTACCATGTCAATGAATGCAATTTTTTTAAACTTTATCGACAAAATTATAACGAACAGTGTGCGAATGTTGTTAATCACTGACCCAAAAAATGAAAATACTTAAAATGATTTTCGCATCATTTTCTTCAACTTCCATTTGATCATTTATAAGGGCATTTCCTGACGCATTTGCCCGTCTTTTTGTTGCGCAATAATCCCGGCTTGCATTAGCATGTACAGTTACAATATCTTTTAGTGCAAATCTTCGGGGTTGGCTTGTCGCAACTTGGCTCACATCCGTTGCATTTCTTTTGGCCATACTTTTCATTTTTGGGGCACGGAACCTTTAAATGTTATAAAAATTATTAAGATTTCCTTTCTGCGGCTTTGTTTTAAGGCTTACAATTTTTTGATCCATAATTACTCATAATTCGCAATGTAAAATTGGTAATTCGAATAAGGTGTGGATTCAGAAAAAATTTGCTATTACCTGTTGGATTGAAGAATTCTAAGAGTTCAGTTAAAATCTCAAAATTGGTATCTGATTTTGTAGAAATTCCTTATCGCACGCGTTGGGTTTTGGCAAAGTAAAAAGAGTGCGTTAGGATTTAATTTAGCCTTTACTCACAAATTACAAGTAAACCCATTGAAAAATGTTCATATTATTCAGGGGTCTTTTCGCAAAAATGCTTTCCTGTTTTTTTTGAAGAGTCAGTTATAAAAATTATTAAGATTTTCCTTTCTGCGGCTTTGTTTTTAAGGCTTACAATTTTTTGATCATAATTACTTCATAATTCAGCAATGTAAAATTGGTAATTCGAATAAGGTGTGGATTCAGAAAAAATTTGCTATTACCTGTTGGATTGAAGAATTCTAAGAGTTCAGTTAAAATCTCAAAATTGGTTATCTGATTTTTGTAGAAATTCCTATCGCACGCGTTGGTTTTGGCAAAAGTAAAAGAGTGCGTTAGGATTTAATTTAGCCTTACTCACAAATTACAAGTAAACCCATTGAAAAATGTTCATATTATTCAGGGTCTTTTCGCAAAAATGCTTTCCTGTTTTTTTTGAAGAGTCAGTTATAAAAATTATTAAGATTTCTTTCTGGCTTTGTTTTTAAGGCTTACAATTTTTTGATCCATAATTACTTCATAATTCAGCAATGTAAAATTGGTAATTCGAATAAGGTGTGGATTCAGAAAAAATTTGCTATTACCTGTTGGATTGAAGAATTCTAAGAGTTCAGTTAAAATCTCAAAATTGGTTATCTGATTTTTGTAGAAATTCCTTATCGCACGCGTTGGGTTTTGGCAAAAAGTAAAAAGAGTGCGTTAGGATTTAATTTAGCCTTTACTCACAAATTACAAGTAAACCCATTGAAAAATGTTCATTATTTCAGGGTCTTTCGCAAAAATGCTTTCCTGTTTTTTTTGAAGAGTCAGTTATAAAAATTATTAAGATTTTCCTTTCTGCGGCTTTGTTTTTAAGGCTTACAATTTTTTGATCCATAATTACTTCAAATTCAGCAATGAAAATTGGTAATTCGAATAAGGTGTGGATTCAGAAAAAATTTGCTATTACCTGTTGGATTGAAGAATTCTAAGAGTTCAGTTAAAATCTCAAATGGTTATCTGATTTTTGTAGAAATTCCTTATGCACGCGTTGGGTTTTGGCAAAAAGTAAAAGAGTGCGTAGGATTTAATTTAGCCTTTACTCACAAATTACAAGTAAACCCATTGAAAAATGTTCATATTATTCAGGGGTCTTTTCGCAAAAATGCTTTCCTGTTTTTTTTTGAAGAGTCAGTTATAAAAATTATTAAGATTTTCCTTTCTGCGGCTTTGTTTTTAAGGCTTACATTTTTTGATCCATAATTATTCATAATTCAGACATGTAAAATTGGTTTTCGAATAAGGTGTGGATTCAGAAAAAATTTGCTATTACTGTTGGATTGAAGAATTCTAAGAGTTCAGTTTAAATCTCAAAATGGTATCTGATTTTTGTAGAAATTCCTTATCGCACGCGTTGGGTCTTTGGCAAAGTAAAAGAGTGCGTAGGATTTAATTTAGCCTTTACTCACAATTACAAGTAAACCATTGAAAAATGTTCATATTATTCAGGGGTCTTTTCGCAAAAATGCTTTCCTGTTTTTTTGAAGAGTCATTATAAAAATTATTAAGATTTTCCTTTCTGCGGCTTTGTTTTAAGGCTTACAATTTTTTGATCCATAATTACTTCATAATTCAGCAATGTAAAATTGGTAATTCGAATAAGTGTGGATTCAGAAAAAATTGCTATTACCTGTTGGATTGAAGAATTCTAAGAGTTCAGTTAAAATCTCAAAATGGTTATGATTTTGTAGAAATTCCTTATCGCACGCGTTGGGTCTTGGCAAAAAGTAAAAGAGTGCGTTAGGATTTAATTTAGCCTTTACTCACAATTACAAGTAAACCCATTGAAAATGTTCAATTATTCAGGGGTCTTTTCGCAAAAATGCTTTCTTGTTTTTTTGAGAGTCAGTTATAAAAATTATTAAGATTTTCCTTTCTGCGGCTTTGTTTTTAAGGTTACAATTTTTTGATCCATATTACTTCTAATTCAGCAAGTAAAATTGGTAATTCGAATAAGGTGTGGATTCAGAAAAAATTTGCTATTACCTGTTGGATTGAAGAATTCTAAGAGTTCAGTTAAAATCTCAAAATTGGTTATTGATTTTTGTAGAAATTCCTTATCGCACGCGTTGGGTTTGGCAAAAAGTAAAAGAGTGCGTTAGGATTTAATTTAGCCTTTACTCACAAATTACAAGTAAACCCATTGAAAATGTCATATTATTCAGGGGTCTTTTCGCAAAAATGCTTTCCTGTTTTTTTTTGAAGAGTCAGTTATAAAAATTATTAGATTTTCCTTTCTGGGCTTTGTTTTTAAGGCTTACAATTTTTGATTCAATAACTTCCTAATTCAGCAATGTAAAATGGTAATTCGATAAGGTGTGGATTCAGAAAAAATTTGCTATTACCTGTGGATTGAAGATTCTAAGAGTTCAGTTAAAATCTCAAAATTGGTTATCTGATTTTTGTAGAAATTCCTTATCGCACGCGTTGGGTCTTTGGCAAAAGTAAAAAGAGTGCGTTAGGATTTAATTTAGCCTTTACTCACAAATTACAAGTAAACCCATTGAAAAATGTTCATATTATTCAGGGTCTTTTCGCAAAAATGCTTTCCTGTTTTTTGAAGAGTCATTATAAAAATATTAAGATTTTCCTTTCTGCGGCTTTGTTTTTAAGGCTTACAATTTTTTGATCCTAATACTTCATAATTCAGCAATGTAAAATTGGTAATTCGAATAAGGTGTGGATTCAGAAAAAATTGCTATACCTGTTGGATTGAAGAATTCTAAGAGTTCAGTTAAAATCTCAAAATTGGTTATCTGATTTTGTAGAAATTCCTTATCGCACGCGTTGGGTTCTTGGCAAAAAGTAAAAGAGTGCGTTAGGATTTAATTTAGCCTTTACTCACAAATTACAAGTAAACCCATTGAAAAATGTTCATATTTTCAGGGGTCTTTTCGCAAAAATGCTTTCCTGTTTTTTTTTGAAGGTCAGTTATAAAAATTATTAGATTTTCCTTTCTGCGGTTGTTTTTAAGGCTTACAATTTTTTGATCCATTATTACTCATAATTCAGCAATGTAAAATTGGTAATTCGAAAAGTGTGATTCAGAAAAAATTTGCTATTACCTTGGATTGAAGAATTCTAAGAGTTCAGTAAAATCTCAAAATGGTTATCTGATTTTTGTAGAAATTCCTTATCGCACGCGTTGGGTCTTTGGCAAAAGTAAAAGAGTGCGTTAGGATTAATTTAGCCTTTACTCACAAATTACAAGTAAACCCATTGAAAAATGTTCATATTATTCAGGGGTCTTTTCGCAAAAATGCTTTCCTGTTTTTTTTTGAAGAGTCAATTATAAAAATTATTAAGATTTTCCTTTCTGCGGCTTTGTTTTTAAGGCTTACAATTTTTTGATCCCTAATTACTCATAATTCAGCAATGTAAAATTGGTAATTCGAATAAGGTGTGGATTCAGAAAAAATTTGCTATTACCTGTTGGATTGAAGAATTCTAAGAGTTCAGTAAAATCTCAAAATTGGTTATCTGATTTTTGTAGAAATTCCTTATCGCACGCGTGGGTCTTTGGCAAAAAGTAAAAGAGTGCGTTAGGATTTAATTTAGCCTTTACTCACAAATTACAAGTAAACCCATTGAAAAATGTTCATATTATTCAGGGGTCTTTTCGCAAAAATGCTTTCCTGTTTTTGAAGAGTCAGTTATAAAAATTATTAAGATTTTCCTTTCTGCGGCTTTGTTTTTAAGGCTTACAATTTTTTGATCCATTATTACTTCATAATTCAGCAATGTAAAATTGGTAATTCGAATAAGTGTGATTCAGAAAAATTTGCTATTACCTGTTGGATTGAAGAATTCTAAGAGTTCAGTTAAAATCTCAAAATTGGTTATTGATTTTTGTAGAAATTCCTTATCGCACGCGTTGGGTTTTGGCAAAAAGTAAAAAGAGTGCGTTAGGATTAATTTAGCCTTTACTCACAAATTACAAGTAAACCCATTGAAAAATGGCATATATCAAGGTCTTTTCGCAAAAATGCTTTCCTGTTTTTTTTTGAAGAGTCAGTTATAAAAATTATTAAGATTTCCTTTTCTCGGCTTTGTTTTTAAGGCTTACAATTTTTGATCCATAATTACTTCATAATTCAGCAATGTAAAATTGGTAATTCGAATAAGGTGTGGATTCAAAAAAATTGCTATTACCTGTTGGATTGAAGAATTCTAAGAGTTCAGTTAAAATCTCCAAATGGTTATCTGATTTTGTAGAAATTCCTTATCGCACGCGTTGGGTCTTTGGCAAAAAGTAAAAGAGTGTGCTTAGGATTTAATTTAGCCTTACTCACAAATTACAAGTAAACCCATTGAAAAATGTTCATATTATTCAGGGGTCTTTTCGCAAAAATGCTTTCCTGTTTTTTTTGAAGAGGCAGTTATAAAAATTATTAAGATTTTCCTTTCTGCGGCTTGTTTTTAAGGTTACAATTTTTTGATCCAATATTACTTCATAATTCAGCAATGTAAAATTGGTAATTCGAATAAGTGTGATCAGAAAAAATTTGCTATTACCTGTTGGATTGAAGAATTCTAAGAGTTCAGTTTAAATCTCAAAATTGTTATCTGATTTTTGTAGAAATTCCTTATCGCACGCGTTGGTTTTTGGCAAAAAGTAAAAAGAGTGCGTTAGGATTTAATTTAGCCTTTACTCACAATTACAAGTAAACCCATTGAAAATGTTCATATTATTCAAGTCTTTTCGCAAAATGCTTTCCTGTTTTTTTGAAGAGTCAGTTATAAAATTATTAAGATTTTCCTTTCTGCGGCTTTGTTTTAAGGTTACAATTTTTGATCCATAATTACTTCATAATTCAGCAATGTAAAAATGGTAATTCGAATAAGGTGTGGATTCAGAAAAAATTTGCTATTACCTGTTGGATTGAAGAATTCTAAGAGTTCAGTTAAAATCTCAAAGTGTATCTGATTTTTGTAGAAATTCCTTATCGCACGCGTTGGGTCTTTGGCAAAAAGTAAAAGAGTGTTAGGATTTAATTTAGCCTTTACTCACAATTACAAGTAAACCCATTGAAAAAAGTTCATATTATTCAGGGGTCTTTTCGCAAAAATGCTTTCCTGTTTTTTTGAAAGTAGTTATAAAAATTATTAAGATTTTCCTTTCTGCGGCTTTGTTTTAAGGCTTACAATTTTTGATCCATAATACTTCATAATTCAGCAATGTAAAATTGGTAATTGAATAGTGTGATTCAGAAAAAATTTGCTATTACCTGTGATTGAAGAATTCTAGAGTTCAGTTAAAATCTCAAAAGTTGTCTGATTTTGTAGAAATTCCTTATCGCACGCGTTGGGTCTTTGGCAAAAGTAAAAGAGTGCGTTAGGATTTAATTTAGCCTTACTCACAAATTACAAGTAAACCCATTGAAAAATGTTCATATATTCAGGGGTCTTTCGCAAAAATGCTTTCCTGTTTTTTTGAAAGTAGTTATAAAAATTATTAAGATTTTCCTTCTGCGGCTTTGTTTTTAAGGCTTACAATTTTTTGATCCATAATTACTTCATAATTCAGCAATGTAAAATTGGTAATTCGAATAGGTGTGGATTCAGAAAAAATTTGCTATACCTGTTGGATTGAAGAATCTAAGAGTTCAGTTAAAATCTCAAAATTGGTTATCTGATTTTTGAAATTCCTTATCGCACGCGTTGGGTCTTTGGCAAAAGTAAAAGAGTGCTTAGGATTTAATTTAGCCTTTACTCACAAATTACAAAGTAAACCCATTGAAAATTCATATTATCAGGGTTCTTTCGCAAAAATGCTTTCCTGTTTTTTTTGAAGAGTCAGTTATAAAAATTATTAAGATTTTCCTTTCTGCGGCTTTTGTTTTAAGGCTTACAATTTTTTGATCCATAATTACTTCATAATTCAGCAATGTAAAATTGGTAATTGAATAAGGTGTGGATTCAGAAAAAATTTGCTATTACCTGTTGGATTGAAGAATTCTAAGAGTTCAGTTAAAATCTCAAAATTGATATGATTTTTGTAGAAATTCCTTTTCGCACGCGTTGGGTCTTTGGCAAAAGTAAAAGAGTGCGTTAGATTTAATTTAGCCTTACTCACAAATACAAGTAAACCCATTGAAAAATGTTCATATTATCAGGGGTCTTTTCGCAAAAATGCTTTCCGTGTTTTTGAAGAGTCAGTTTTAAAAATTATTAAGATTTTCCTTTCTGCGGCTTTGTTTTTAAGGCTTACAATTTTTTGATCCATAATTACTTCATAATTCCAATGTAAAATTGGTAATTCGAATAAGTGTGATTCAGAAAAAATTTGCTATACCTGTGATTGAAGAATTCTAAGAGTTCAGTTAAAATCTCAAAATTGGTTATCTGATTTTTGTAGAAATTCCTTATCGCACGCGTTGGGTCTTTGGCAAAAGTAAAAAGAGTGCGTTAGGATTTAATTTAGCCTTTACTCACAAATTACAAGTAAACCCATTGAAAAATGTTCATATTATTCAGGGGTCTTTTCGCAAAAATGCTTTCTGTTTTTTGAAAGTCAGTTATAAAAATTATTAAGATTTTCCTTTCTGCGGCTTGTTTTTAAGGCTTACAATTTTTGATCATAATTACTTCATAATTCAGCAATGTAAAATTGGTAATTCGAATAAAGTGTGATTCAGAAAAAATTTGCTATTACCTGTTGATTGAAGAATTCTAAGAGTTCAGTTAAAATCTCCAAATTGGTATCTGATTTTTGTAGAAATTCCTTATCGCACGCGTGGGTCTTTGGCAAAAAGTAAAAGAGTGCGTTAGGATTTATTTAGCCTTTACTCACAATTACAAGTAAACCCATTGAAAAATGTTCATATTATTCAGGGGTCTTTTCGCAAAAATGCTTTCCTGTTTTTTTGAAAGTCAGTTATAAAAATTATTAAGATTTTCCTTTCTGCGGCTTTGTTTTAAGGCTTACAATTTTTTGATCATAACTACTCATAATTCAGCAATGTAAAATTGGTAATTCGAATAAGGTGTGATTCAGAAAAAATTTGCTATTACTGTTGATTGAAGAATTTCTAGAGTTCAGTTAAAATCTCAAAATTGGTATCTGATTTTTGTAGAAATTCCTTATCGCACGCGTTGGGTCTTTGGCAAAAGTAAAAGAGTGCGTTAGGATTTAATTTAGCCTTTACTCACAAATTACAAGTAAACCCATTGAAAAATGTTCATATTATTCAGGGGTCTTTTCGCAAAAATGCTTTCCTGTTTTTTTGAAGAGTCAGTTATAAAAATTATTAAGATTTTCCTTCTGCGGCTTTGTTTTAAGGCTTACAATTTTTGATCCATAATACTTCATAATTCAGCAATGTAAAATTGGTAATTCGAATAAGTGTGATTCAGAAAAAATTTGCTATTACTGTTGGATTGAAGAATTCTAAGAGTTCAGTTAAAATCTCAAAATTGGTTATCTGATTTTTGTAGAAATTCCTTATCGCACGCGTTGGGTTTTTGGCAAAAAGTAAAAAGAGTGCGTTAGGATTTAATTTAGCCTTTACATCACAAATTACAAGTAAACCCATTGAAAAATGTTCATAATTCAGGGGTCTTTTCGCAAAAATGCTTTCTGTTTTTTTTGAGAGTCAGTTATAAAAATTATTAAGATTTCCTTTCTGCGGCTTGTTTTTAAGGCTTACAATTTTTGATCATATTACTTCATAATTCAGCAATGTAAAATTGGTAATTCGAATAAGGTGTGGATCAGAAAAAATTGCTATTACCTGTTGGATTGAAGAATTCTAAGAGTTCAGTTAAAATCTCAAAATTGGTTATTGATTTTTGTAGAAAATCCTTATCGCACGCGTTGGGTTTTTGGCAAAAAGTAAAAAAGAGTGCGTTAGGATTTAATTTAGCCTTTACTCACAATTACAAGTAAACCCATTGAAAAATGTTCATATTATTCAGGGGTCTTTTCGCAAAAATGCTTTCCTGTTTTTTTGAAGAGTCAGTTATAAAAAATTATTAAGATTTTCCTTTCTGCGGCTTTGTTTTAAGGCTTACAATTTTTGATCCATAATTACTTCATAATTCAGCAATGTAAAATTGGTAATTCGAATAAGGTGTGATTCAGAAAAAATTTGCTATTACCTGTTGGATTGAAGAATTCTAAGAGTTCAGTAAAATCTCAAAATTGGTTATCTGATTTTGTGTAGAAATTCCTTATCGCACGCGTTGGGTCTTTGGCAAAAAGTAAAAGAGTGCGTTAGGATTTAATTTAGCCTTTACTCACAAATTACAAGTAAACCATTGAAAAATGTTCATATTATTCAGGGGTCTTTTCGCAAAAATGCTTTCCTGTTTTTTTGAAAGTCAGTTATAAAAATTATTAAGATTTTCCTTTCTGCGGCTTTGTTTTTAAGGCTTACAATTTTTTGATCCATAATTACTTCATAATTCAGCAATGTAAAAATGGTAATTCGAATAAGGTGGGATTCAGAAAAAATTTGCTATTACCTGTTGATTGAAGAATTCTAAGAGTTCAGTTAAAATCTCAAAAATGGTTATGATTTTTGTAGAAATTCCTTATCGCACGCGTTGGGTCTTTGGCAAAAGTAAAAGAGTGCTTAGGATTTAATTTAGCCTTTACTCACAAATTACAAGTAAACCCATTGAAAAATGTTCATATTATTCAGGGTCTTTTCGCAAAAATGCTTCCTGTTTTTTTTGAAGAGTCAATTAAAAATTATTAAGATTTCCTTTCTGCGGCTTTGTTTTTAAGGCTTACAATTTTTGATCCATAATTACTTCATAATTCAGCAATGTAAAATTGGTAATTCGAATAAGGTGTGGATTCAGAAAAAATTTGCTATTACCTGTTGGATTGAAGAATTCTAAGAGTTCAGTTAAAATCTAAATTGGTTATCTGATTTTGTAGAAATTCCTTATCGCACGCGTTGGGTCTTTGGCAAAAAGTAAAAAGAGTGCGTAGGATTTAATTTAGCCTTTACTCACAAATTACAAGTAAACCCATTGAAAAATGTTCATATTATTCAGGGTCTTTTCGCAAAAATGCTTTCCTGTTTTTTTGAAGAGTCAGTTATAAAAATTATTAAGATTTTCTTTCTGCGGCTTTGTTTTTAAGGCTTACAATTTTTGATCCATTATTTCATAATTCAGCAATGTAAAATTGGTAATTCGAATAAGTGGATTCAGAAAAAATTTGCTATTACCTGTTGGATTGAAGAATTCTAAGAGTTCAGTTAAAATCTCAAAATTGGTTATCTGATTTTGTAGAAATTCCTTATCGCACGCGTTGGGTTTTGGCAAAAAGTAAAAAGAGTGCGTTAGGATTTAATTTAGCCTTTACTCACAAATTACAAGTAAACCCATTGAAAAATGTCATATTATTCAGGGTCTTTTCGCAAAAATGCTTTCCTGTTTTTTTTGAAGAGTCAGTTATAAAAATTATTAAGATTTTCCTTTCTGCGGCTTTGTTTTTAAGGCTTACAATTTTTTGATCCATAATACTTCATAATTCAGCAATGTAAAATTGGTAATTCGAATAAGGTGTGGATTCAGAAAAAATTTGCTATTACCGTTGGATTGAAGAATTCTAAGAGTTCAGTTAAAATCTCAAAATTGGTTATCTGATTTTTGTAGAAATTCCTTATCGCACGCGTTGGGTCTTTGGCAAAAAGTAAAAGAGTGCTTAGGATTTAATTTAGCCTTTACTCACAAATTACAAGTAAACCCATTGAAAAATGTTCATATTATCAGGGGTCTTTTCGCAAAAATGCTTTCCTGTTTTTTTGAAGAGTCAATTATAAAAATTATTAAGATTTTCCTTTCTGCGGCTTTGTTTTTAAGGCTTACAATTTTTTGATCCATAATTACTTCATAATTCAGCAATGTAAAATTGGTAATTCGAATAAGGTGTGGATTCAGAAAAAATTGCTATTACCTGTTGGATTGAAGAATTCTAAGAGTTCAGTTAAAATCTCAAAATTGGTTATTGATTTT
>JBDPZO010000006.1:80010-218367 GCA_039877585.1 Heterodera filipjevi | reverse complement strand
AATTGTTGAAATAATTAATAGCTATAAAAGAAATGCACTTAATTCTCATGTTTCTATTTAATTTTATTTTACAACATATCTTTTTAACTCACTTTGCACTTTGGTGGTGGCGGCGGTTTGTACGGCTCCATAAGAATTGGCACAATGAAAAGTATAAGCAAAAAAGATTTTGAACCTTTTTATGATCTAAAAACAATTTATTAGCTTTGGTCTCCGTTCGGTCAGATCGGTTTAAAGATTTTTTAGAAACCGACAAATCTATTGATCAGCTGAAAAGCAACATTCCAAAAAGCTTTAATAAAAGATGTCAACTAATTAGAGGTTTTGGAGCAAATTCACTCAAATTATATGTCAATGAATGAACTTTTGAAACTTTATCAACGAATTATAACGAAATATGTACGTTTCATTTCTTATGCTGAATATTGTAACCACTAACCCAGAAAAAAATTGAAAATTTCAGTTGCTATCACATAATGATTTTACATATTTTCCTCCACTTCCATTTGATCATTTATAAGAGCAATTCTTGACGCATTGCCATTTTGTTGCGCTTAAATCCCGGTGCATTCGCATGTACAGTTACAATATCTTTTAGTGCAAATCTTCGGGGTTGGCTTGTCGCAACTTGGCTCACATCCGTTGCATTTCTTTTGGCCATACTGTTGATTTTTGATGCACGGAACCTAATTAAATTGCTTATAAAAACATATGCAACTAATTCGATGACAAAAATAAATTGCTTTTCTTTCCAATGGATAAAAAAACTAATAATTTTCATGGCATTTGCCATGGTACGAAAATTTCATGAACCCAATTTAAAATTCAAATAAATAGGAGTCTTTTCTGATTATTTTATTTTCTACACATCTTTTTAACCACTTTGCACTTTGGTGGTGGTGGCGCCGGTTTGTACGGCTCCATAAGAATTGGCACAATGAAAAGTATAAGCAAAAAAAAGTTTTGAACATTTTATGATCTAAAACAATTTATTATTTTGGCCGATTTTAATGCCCAATAAAAATCACATAGACATATGTAGGCTAGTGGTGTTGCCGAAATTTTTTTTTCGGGTTTTTTAGCTTTCGATTTCGGTTTCGGTTTCGGGTTGAAAATTTCGGTTTACCCGAAAGAAAAATACACCCCTAATGATGGCCCCGACACCTAATAAACGCACCCCAAAGATTGAGTTCTTGGCCAAAAATGTCTACTCAATTAATATTGAATTTGATGGACGAAAGCCAAGTAATTAATTCATTTGGTTGGCATTACATTCTTACTGTAAGGTAAAAATGAAGAAAACAATACTATTTTTTATAATTTTTAAAGCGATTTCTTAGTATTTTTTCAAAATTTTTCCCGGCGGCGCCTGTCGGCACCGCCGGACACTCAATCCTTTTCAATTTTTTTCAAAAATTAACGTTTTTTGGTAAAAATCTGTTAACAAATCGGCCATAAATTGTCAAAATTTCTCCCGGCGGCGCCTATCGGCACCACGGACCCCCACTCGCGTAGGATCTCTCAAGATTTATTTAAAACCCTCAAAAATGGTCCTTTTTTGTCAAGATTTGATACCAAAATAATCCCAAATTTTCAAAATTTCCACGGCGGCGCCTATCGGCACCGCCTATTCTTCCTTTTTCAAATTAAAAATTTAATGTCTCATTTGAAAGCCTGACCGCAAAAAATCTGCTCGAAATGTACGATTTGCTTATTTCCAGTCCCAAATTTCTCAAAAAGATTATGGTATGCATATCTTTTTTGAAAATGTTCATCTAACATCCCTGGACTTAACCCAAAATTTTCCAACTTGTCTCCTGCATTCCTTTTCCTAATTTTTCTCAGCAATCTTTTGGTTGTGAATGATGCGTTTATTAAAAAATTGTGTATGTTCCATAAATTAAAAAATTTCGGTTTTCGGTTTCGGTTCCGGTTTTTTGGGGTTTCGATTTATGTTTCGGTTTTCGGGTTTGATTTTCGGTTTCGGTTTCGGGTTTCGGGTTTTTTCCCTTTCGCCCCATCACTAATGTAGGCATCCAAAAATTGATATTTCTCTAAAATATTTGGTAATTTGGGGTGGTGGGTGCTAGGGGTGATGCGACATTGCGGCGCGGGACGCAGAAAAACTTGTAGAATGAACTAAGTTTATTGTTCTTAGTGTCATCGAAAGCCCTAAATATGCTCTATCTTATACAAAAAATCAAAAGAATTGATTAAGTTTCGGAAAAGTTATGATAAAAAGATAACCAAAAACAGATATTCCCAAATTTTCGAACATTTTAGGTCAAAACTCAATCAATTTTGATTTTTTGGTATAATGTAGAGCATATTAGGCGGTTCGAATGACACTAAGAATAATAGATTAGTTCACTCTTCAATTTTTCTGGGTCACGCGCCGCAAATGTCGGCGCCGCAAATGTCGGCCAATCGGTGCTAGGTCGTTTCTAAAAAAAAGTATAAATAACAGAAAGTTTTTTTTCACGCCTTTTAACGGTTCTTTTTAAGCTACCTTGACCTGTGCATGGTCCACTATCCAAGGGACTTCTTTAGGGATGTCTCTAACATGAGTTCGAACAACAGGGATGACCGTGCAGAGGTGTATGGTGTGCTAGAACACTATAATGGTAAGTGTGGTTAATACTATTATTATTTTAAAGCAAGTTATCTTGCCACGATGGTGCTATCTTGATCGACAAAAAGTAAGAACGGACGATCGACAAAAAGAGGATTAAAATCAGATTTTTGGATCAAAAATCAAAACATTTCCATAGAAATGTTGCCATAAATTCAATTGAAAAAGAGAAAAGTCGGTTTTTTTTAGTTGTAAAGGTCGAATTTTTATTATTATCTGTCGTTGATTTTCCGAAAAAAATTCAATTAGTATAAAAATGACGACCATCTAACATTTCAGATATTGGCTCAATTCGCTCCATTGGCACAGCCAATTTCGAGTCAGATCATGTTGAGCATCTGATCAGGGACGGACACTGTATGCCGGCGGGTATCCAATGCGAAATGCACCCGTTCATTCAGCGAGGGGATCTGTTGGATTAGTGAAAGGAACGGCATCTTTTTACAGGTAAAAAATTTACAATGTAATAAAATAATAATAAATTTTGGGTATTTTAATTATTTCAAATTAATTTATAATTATTTATAAAAATGAGTTTAAATTGGACCAAACGACCGTCAAAATAGGCCAAAAATGAGAAAATAAAGCCGAAAAGGTGCCGAACGTTTAAAGTAGAGATGCGCGGAACGTGATTTTTGACCCAAAACTGGGACTGAGACCGACCAGGACCGAAAAGCAGTGGCCGGGATCAAACCGAGACTTTTTCAAAAGGCAAAAATTTTTTGATCAAAATTAATAAAAATTAAAAATTTTCACCAAAATCCAACTAGGCACCAGTAGGGAGTCAGAAAATTTTTTAAAATTTGGTTCATTTCTTGCAGATTTTCAGTTAAATTTTTTAGTTAAAAAATAATTCCGGGCCAGTCCCGGTCCCGCTCAACTCAAGTTTAAATATTAAAAAAGTTGCTACAATTTTTTTTTAATATAGGACACAGCATTTTGCCTACAAAAACCAAACACCTTCGGCCGAAGCGCAAGTTGAACGCATTCACAGCTGAAGCGCATGGCATCACTTTACCAAATAAACACATCGGGTGTATTGATTAGTGGGGACGATGTTTTTAAGCATATTACAAAAAAAATTTTAGCACTTATTATTTTGTGCCATTTCACCACTTTGTTTCTATCTTTTCAAAATTTACAATTTTGAATATAATTTATAGGGTGGCGGCGACCGGTTTTAAACCGGGGTCCCGGTTTTCGGTTAGGCCGGTTTCCGACCCCGGTTTTCGGTTTCGTTTTTGGCCCAAAAAAGCGGTTTTCGGTTTCGGTTAACCGAACCGAAACCGGCCGCCGCCAACCTAATAATTACGTAAAATTTATGGATGGGCATCAGCAGATTACAGAACATGTACAAATTTTTTAGAAATAAATTAAGTGCATATAGTCCGTGACCGGAAAATGCGTCAGTGGAAAATACGTCAGTGATACTGTATTTAAAATAAAAAATTTTTTTAAGGGGGAAAACCGTAAACTCTTGCATTCAAGAAATTTGACACTCATGGCAAAAGGCAACCATTAGACTACCTCTGTGCCATCGCTTACCGAATGACAAATGCCGTTTACTTAAGCAAAAATAAGCATTTAATTTTCCATTCTAAGAATTTTATTTACAAAATTAATTAGAAGTAGTTATGGCCCGGTCACCATCCGGGACCGGGGGGTGTGAAAACACGTGTTTTCACACCTCGGACACCTACGGTAACGTGTTTTCCCGCATTGCCGGGAACCGTCCGGATAACCGGTGACCGTCCATCTGAGTCCCAGGGTAAATTTTTTCCCGCATTTTTCGGAGAGTATACTGTATTTTTGAAATCTTTAAGCCAAAGGGTATGGGGAATAATTTACACATTATTTGATGTTTTTTTTTCCCATATTTTCGCTATTGTTTATGTATTTATTTCCATTAAAATTGGTGTTGCGAGTGGATGGATGAGCGAGGGGGGGGGCAAGCGAAGAGAGAGACTTTCTTTTTTGACTTTGCCATATGTGCATGCATGCGTTGATGGAAGGCGAAGTGATGAAGGGATGGAGTGTTTGTATGTCTCCGCCTTTCTCCTTTCTTTTTTTCATCGTTTTGGCAGATCATATGCTTCTCTTAGTCCTTCCTCACCCCTCTCTTTATTCGTTGTACAATCAAGTGTTGTAAGGATAATGGCCGGATGGAGAGGGGGAGGTCCAAAATAAAAACAATTGTGGACAAAAGATCGCGCATATTTTGCATGTAGTGTAAGAAAGGCAGCGGGGGGGGGGGGGAGGGGGGGGGGTAATGGCCAGAGGGGAAATGGACTGATCATTTCATACACTTAACTTTCATTTTGGGGAAACTCCACAGGGATAGGAATGTTAATTTTTATGTTTTTTTTTTTACTTTGCCCCTAAATTTTAAGCAATCTGATCTGCAATGAGCTTCATCTACCCCACGAAAATGTCATGGGTCGTGGTGGAACGCTGTGCATGTCCCCGGGCGGATGCTGTATGCATCCGTCCGGAGGAATACACAAAACACGTGGAATGCCTCAACACAGCGCATTTGGGTTCCTTCACCAAACATCTTTTGGCTGAGCCATGCAACAACAACAACAACAACAACAATGTAAACTCACTGAATTGATGTTGCAGTTGAACAACAACAACAACAACAAGGGCAATTCGAATGCAATGATCGTGGTGTTCTTCCTGTTCATTTTGATCGGCCAGGTAGTAATTTTTGGTCTTAATTTTTGGGTACAATAATTAAATTCCCCATTGACATCAGATTTGTTTTTTTGGCTGATTTTCGTCAAGCTCACGACAATTGAACAGCTTCGTCGTCGTCGTCCTCGCTCCCCGGCTCGTCGTCCAATGTTGAAATTAACCATCCGCTTCAGCTGCTCAGCCCGGTGAGTGGGATAATGTGCCTAATCCTTCCCCCCCCGGCACCTCCCTCTCAATTGTTAAAATATTTTTCTTTTAGCGGTCCTCAGTGCGAGCGCCCGCTAAACGCGCGGGGCTTCGCATTGGATGTATTGGAGTGGAGAAGGTAGGAGGAAGGAGGGATATTAATCAGCAAAAAATTTAATCCTTTTCTTTGTCCAGGCCTCGACCTCTACCGCGCGCCGCACGGAGGAGGAGACACAAAGCGCCGAACAAAGTGGTATGAGAAGAATTTTTTTTTTGATAAATACAAAACCGTTTCGGAGTTGAGTCTGAATGAGCCAAGGAGGGGCCAAGAAACTGAGGATTTTCTTTGAAGAGGATAAAGAAAAGAATTTATAATTGAAATTTAACTTTCATTTATTTTAAGGTATTTTAAAAATAAATAAAATTTTGCTGTTTTCACAGGGAAAATATTTTTTTATTAAATATTAGTATCATATCATATACCAATTTAGTCCAGGGTAAATATTTACTTGAAATTGAAAATTTTTAATTGATAATTATATCGACTTTGAATCGACTGTATGTTGGCTATACCTTCGGCGCTTCTGTATCTTTCCATATCATCCTTCTGTAAATTTTTTTAAATTAGAAATTTTCTTAGCTTTTATTTTATTTTACTCTCCCTACCAAATGAACCAAGCGATGAAGAGGATGATGATCAGAGCGATGCACCATCCACCCAAATGAAGCTGTCGGCCTCCTCCTCCAAATACATAAACCTAAAATATTAAACATGATTTAAATTTTAATAAATTTAACATGATCAATGTGAAAATAACGCTGTCGACGGACTTTGCGCTTGTAAATGGGAAGCAGTGGACCAATGACGTGCCATTGAAAGAATTGGAAGAAATGGAAAGAAGGGAATGAATGTGATAGTCATTCTCGTCCGGTGATGGGTTTGTTTGCTCATTCTTGCTTATTGACCATATACAAGGTTATCGGCAATAACAAAAAAAAGTGAGGGACCATCTAAAAGCAGATGGGATATTAGTAAATCGAAGGGTATATAAATGAGAATCGAACTCAATTTGGTACCATTCATTATCAAATTTTCAAAAAATGGCCATAATATAATGACAAAAAATCATTGATGGAAAATATTTTACCGCGGTCGAGATCAGTCAGACGAGCACTGGTATTACCGTAAGCGTGAACGCATTGCCGTACCACGAACCGTACCGTTCGACAGTTGTGGAAAATGTCGAGAATGCAAGGCCACCGGTGTGAGGCGGATTGGTGTATTTCAAAAGAAGGTGTGACCATTTGGTGCACCCGCTTCAAAATTAGCCCACGATTTGTGCCTTTCGATGTCATTTAAGATTTGCCAAACTACACATTTTCAAGGTCTTTTCATTTCTATTTTATCTTAATTAAATATTTTTAGATTGTAATAAGGGCCGTGGTTCAACGGACCATGGCTTTCGTGCCAATGCTTGTACCCAGACTCCAACACCCGTGTTCAATTTGCCACCTCTCCACCACCACCCAACTCCCGAAACGAAAGCAGACAAATAGTCAACAATCGGAAGAGCAGGTCGCACGGCAGTTTTTCGAATCACTTTCGGCAGCCACGGCTGGAATGAACAACAATCAACAACAACAACAACACCAGCAACCTAAACAGAGGACGCAACGAATTTTTTGGTGCTCTTTCCGCTGCAACTATGGAAGAGTGTTGAACAGAACAAACCACCACCACCACCACTGCCACCAAAACCCAACAACATCAACCCAACGATTCAGATTTCTTGGGCCTATTTCGGCGAGCAACAATGGGGATAAGTGTTGAACAGAAGCCACCACCCCCACCAAAACCCAACAACATCAACCAAACGCTTCTGATTTTTTGGACCATTTCGTAGCACGATGGGGATGAGTGTGAGGCAGAACAAAGCACACCACCGCCGCCAAGACATCAACAACAACAACCAAACGCTTCTGATTTCTTTGGACCAATTTCCGCAGCAACGATGGGAATGAGTGTTGAACGAACAAACCACCACCACCGCCACCCAAACCTCAACAACATCAACCCAACGCTTCTGATTTCTTCGGACCCATTTCGGCAGCAACAATGGGAATAGCAATGAGCAACAATTACATCATGGACTACAAAAGAAACAGATGGACCAGGAAATTCTCGAAGAATTTCTTGAGAGTGGGTCATCCGCCACAACTGGTCTGGATGTTTCGCAAAAGAAAAAGCCAAAGAGAAACAAAGAAGGAGACAGAAGATGAGGAAATGACAGCAATTGCTTCGATCACTAAAAGGCAATAAATCTATTTAAATACTCATTATTTTTATTGTTGTAACAAAATTCATCATGTTGGAAATCAATTTTATACGGATAAAGAGCTAAAATAAAAATGCCATTCGGAATGATCATTTCGGGACCATCGGGGAGCGGGAAAAGCTCCTTTCTAATTCGGTTCATCGCCGAGTCTCAGAACTTAGAGCCTAAGCCCGCTTCCATCCTTTATGCCTTTGGTGAAATGTCAAGCATTGTGCCAACCCTCCAAAAATGTGTGGTGTTAATGTGTACTCAGGTGTCCCACCAGAGGAGCTGATTAAAAGCTTACCTAAACCTTTGCTCCTCATCCTTGACGACCTTTTGCTCTCGATTGATGAGTCCCATCTAAATGCTCTGTTCACCAAAAAATCTCACCATCAGAATTTTGCTATTGTATTTGTGGCACAAAATTTATTTGAAAAAAGGATTAAAATAGCGAGACAAAAGCTCAATACTTGGTGCTTATGCGTGCCCCAAACTCGGCACTTTCCGTTCGTAATATTGGCGTACAACTATTTCCCGGAAAATTGGATTAATTCCTATCCGCCTACCGTATGCTACCAACAAACCCTATGGTTATCTTCTCGTGACATGCACGCAGCTTCAAACCCGTTGCTGAGACTTCGAACTGGAATATTTAAAGGACGGAAGAAGAGGGAGAAAAGATCATTTTCATTCCAAAAAATGGTATTTGTAAAATCGGAGACATTGTTTATAAAAACGTTGATTTTTATTCGCTCATTAGCAAAAACGAAATCAAACAGAAAAAGAAAGCAAATATTAAAGCGTGCAAATGCAGAACAGCTGACGCTCGTTGAAATTTGTGTGAATATTCTTTGTTCACGATTTAAAATGACAACTCGTCAAAGAAAGCGCTTATTCCACATGCCAATTTTATTAGGAGCCTTGCTCGCCGAAGAACCGAGAGGGAGAACGTAAACTTCTAACTCAGACTGGAAGTGGACTTGGTGGAGTATTGGCAGCTATTCTCACACCAATATTAATGATCTAGCGCGTTCCGCTATAAATTCGGGATCTAATTCTGACAAATAATCATTTTAACATGGCATCAAATTTATTTCGTCCCAGACGAAATTTACCGCGGCTTAACTAACAGTGTTTCGGGGGATATTAATTTAGACTTTGCTCACCGTGCGTTGGAAAGAACAAAAGAAAAAAAGGGAGAACGTCACTACAAAAAATGTTCATTATAAACAGGAGTTGTCCCGCTATCTCCTAAGAGATGAACACCAAAATCGACCGACAAAAGTAGAAATTACAAAGGGCTTAAAGGCACTAGTCAAAAGAGGAGATGAAAGCGATGAGAGGAACAATTTTGGCTTGGGACAGGTGGGCCACAACACCCACCTCCACCAAAAACGCCGCCCACTAGTCGCCATCGCTGCTGGTGATGAGGAAATGCCATCAGCTCCGCCTCTCCACCCCCTAGAAGGGGACCAAAACGAAAGAAATGAATTTTATTCTTCTGGGAGAGGGTGTCAAAAGACAATGGGCACCAAGATGAACCTTCGGCTTCCTTTTCAATGCGGGTTTTAAAAATCTTAGAAGGAGACAGCGCCCGTACAGCAGCGAAGAGAAGAAAAAATTCCTACCGAAATGCAACAGGAGGAACCTTTCCAACCGGGTCGCAACCATCCATTCCTATACGTCCCATTAAACAAATCGTCCAAACAGAAAACGTAAAGCAACGCACGCCATTGGTGAAACCCAAGACCCAAAGAGGAACCTATAGACATTGAAGCGCTTCGACCGCCATCATTGCAACGTGAGGCGGCGCTGCGCTTTCAGCAGAAGAGGACTACAAACCGCGACTAAAGCAACCTCACATCATCTTCTGCATTGGTAGCAACGAATCTCCTAGAGACTTACTTGCCGAGGCAGCCGCTGCACATTGCCCGATGATGATGATGACGATTTGGAACTCCTACAACCGGTACCCCCAGCTCAAATTGAGCGGTTGCACCTGGCCCTCCTCAGCGTAGGCAAGGACGAAGCGTATAAACTACCGAAAGGGATGAAAGCAATGAAGCCAAAAGAGTTAGACTTCTCGCTCCACCAATCATTAACAGAAAAGGCAGAAAACAACCAAAGAAACGGGGACAGCAACTAACGAAGGTCCTCCTCCGACAGATGATCAGTATCTTTTCTCCATACCATATTCACAACTTACTAAGAGCAAAAGAGAAAACGCCTTCAATTCATATTTAATCGTAACCCGACAAGTACGGTATACGAGGAGACACCGTTCTAAACAATGCGGAATGCATAACCGATAGCAGTGTGGCCACGGCACTCGACTATATTATTGAACGGAGAGCAGGAAGAATACCTCATTTCAGACAACCCCCAGGGACAAATTCATTCAAGATCGTATAATCGTGACCTTTTTTTGCGAATATGGACGGCCCCTTCGGTGCCGCTGAGAGGGAGGCCCAAACGAAAATTACCCAGCAGACCAAGAGGGCCAAAGATCACAAAAATCAGAGGAACGAGACAAACGCAAGGCAGAACAAGGAAGGATTGACGCTGCCATTTCCGGCAACGCCTCCGCCAGTCGAAAAACAGTCCAAGACCCAGCGCTTCAGACCCCGAAAATGGAAGCATGGTTGAAAATTGAAAAGTTTTGGATCGGCTCTATAAGATCCAAAATCGCCCGCTGCCTTCGCCGGTGTGGAGAGACTGTGGTTGGAAGCCAAAAATGAACTTGGAAATGACATAACAAAAAACGATGTTAAACATTATTTGGAAGGCACCGCACGTATACCTTAATGCGCCCCAGGCGCATTAATTCCCACGCGCCGTACAACTGCCGCAGGTTTTATGACCGACTGTCAAGTGGATTTAGCCGATTTTCAAGCTCTTTCTCGACATAACAGGGGCAATCGTTATTTGATGGTGGTGATAGATGTTCTTTCAAAGAGGATTTTTGTTACACCGCTTCGTACAAAAAGGCTGATGACATGGTCGAAGGCTTTTTAAACGTTTTTTCGCTTATGCCAATGAAACCCCACCGATGTTTCTCCGACAAGGGCACAGAATTTAAAAACCATCAAGTTAAAAAGCTTTTCGAGGATGAAGAGGTCGAAAAAATATGAATGTACGCAATCGGAGAAGAAAGCAGCGCTGGCCGAACGTGCAATACGACAAATTAAAAACCGGCTCTACCGTTACTTTGCCAAACAAAAACCTAAATTGGGTAGACGTTATCGATAAAATTGTCAATGGTTAACAAGTCGCCAAGTCGAGTGCATGGGATGCGACCAATAGATGTGAATTTTAAAAATTCGCAACAAGTGTGGGAAAAATGTTTGGCGAAGAACAGCACAGAGCAATATTCGGAAAACACCGAAAACGACCCAAGTTATGCGGGCCAAACAGTGCGAATGAGTATAGCAAAGGGTCAATTTGAAAAGGGAATATACCTAACTACGGTGATGAAATTCTTGAAGTCGATGCCGTCAAACGGCATATGAAACCAATGCGATACAAATTACGTGATGCAAAGGGAGAAAAATTAAAGGTTCTTCTACCGGAGGAATAACACCCGTACGAAGGGATGCCGAGACGACTTACAGAATTGAGCGAGTTTTCCGGAAGAGAAAAAGACCAGACGGAACGATGGAAGTAATAGTCAAATTCATTGGATATGGAGAGAGAATGGATTAATGAGACAGAACTTGTATAAATATTTTTAACATAATCATATTACCATTTATTATTATTATTGCATAAATGTCGAATACATTTTTGTACATTTACCAAGTAATAGCCCAGATTACGCAGATAATGCACCCATAAATTCGAGTCCCCTACCAAACCAATTTATTTTATGTTCCTGGGTGTGGCCACACAGCATAAAATTATGCTTATTGTGGCCCTCAACAATTGGCACTTAGGAGCAATGGATTAACATTCATTTATGATGGTTAGAAGATAATAAGCAAAAAATTATTCGTATTCCAGTACCGGAACTTCTCAAACAACTATTGATAATTGAGCAGTTTCTACGGCCACACTCAAAATCACGCCGACTCTCTCGAATCGTTAGTAAATGAAGGTTACAAAACTCCATAAGAAGGAAAAGGTCCGCTTCTCGACCAAGGTCACCTCCGCACGTTGCCAAAAGTCTCCACCAAGAAAACAACGGACCACCTCCGGAAGTGCCATCCAAATCCTCACTAAATGTTACAAAACCTCTTGAAAAACCTGACAAATTACGGAAAAGCCAGAACTTCAACAAAAACATAACCGAAGTACAAAGAATAAAACCGAACCGGCTCTATAATAGCAAACCTTACCTTCCTCTACAAATAATAAACAGTAGAGCACAAACATCGTCCGCCCTCCGCCCCGTCCTCCTCCACCCACACCCACACTCGTCCTTCTCCAGCACCACCTCTCCGACATCTCGTCCTCCACCCATCTCTCCAATTTTCGTCCTCCTACTCACTCCACCTCCTCCTCCTCCGCCACGCGTCCTCCTCCTCCCCCACCCCACCTCCTCTACTCCCCACCACGTCCTCAACAGAATGAAACCAAGTCGCGGAATGAAGAGAAACAGAAGGAATAGGACCTCCTCCAAAACAAAGAAATGAAAAAAGCACAGTCGAAATCTACAATAGAAAAAAACATCGACCACAATCAGCTTTACCTATTGAGAAAAAAGAATCGGCACCGCCTCGTCCAGTTGTCAGTGAAGGGCCACCTCCCAAACAAGAAATGAGGAAAAGTCTAAATGTTAAACAGGATCAGAGCCAATTGGAACTAAGTTCACCAAAGACTAAAGAAACAACATTTAATACAATAAACGAACCACCAAAGAACCAACCGATGATTGTTGGACAGAGAGGATAAAACAAATCCGGCAGGGAAGACCTAAAAGCAATTTGGTGAAATTGGATGGAGAAAGTTGAACAACAATAAGGGAAAGATTATTGAAGGATTGATTACAATACAGACCAAATCTTGAACGATTAAAGCAGTTTTTCTCACCCTGGAATTGTTTTCATTTCCTTTTCGCCCAACTCGGCTATGTGTGGGTTTGAGAATCTCAAAGTGATGAACAATGAAGTAGCGAAATACGGAAGTGACCTACGAGGAGGATTTGCAAGCTTTGCTGTTTATTCAAAGGACTAACCGAGAATATGATAGTTGGAAATTCTTTGAGCTCACTCTCCGTGTCGTTCAGTATCAGGAGCGAAACCTGTGAGTACACGGAAAAAAATTTACGACTCCCTTCTCTATGCGCGTGTTTTGCCGAAAGAAGTGTCCGAAATTGAAATGAATTAAGAACAAGTCGATGGGAGACTGGTACCATTTTCTTATGGGACAGTGCTGGTCGTACTGATTAAGAAGGTGATAAATTTTTGAAATTCACTCATTGTTGTATTAATACGTAATTGAATAAAATGGTTCACACTCTTATGATACTTCGGTCACGGGGGACGATGCGTTTTTTATTCAGAATGGGTGCGGTATTGGGGAAGATTCCTCGTACGAAGTGTTAAAGGATCACCGCGCCGTACCAACGGGGATGGGGGGCAGCACAGACGGTGCGGGGGTAGGTGATATTTTCCGCGGACTCTGGCGTTTTTTCCGACCGCTTGTTCGAAGAGCAGGGAAACTGTTGCAGACGAAGCGCTTCAAACCGGAAAAACGCTTTATAAACCGGTAATTGATGAGAAACCGAATTTGAAGGGAAAATTAGAGACATTGAAAACAGAAGGAAAACGAGGGGTGGATAACGTCTTAGAGAGTGGTGGATGCATCGTCAATTTGGACAGGAGGACGAAAAAAGCGTATAAAAGCTAAAAATCAAACCATCTCTTACATCAAACTTGATCGAAAGGCCAAACGAAACCGTTAATTAAAAGCAAAAAGCGGCTCGATCAGACGCATTTGGTCTTTATTAAAAATAAAAATGACATTTCACAAAATTGATGCGAGCAGTATCGATCGATCACCAATGCGGTGGATTTTTTTAGCATCCCTCCAACAAATGGTCACAGTATCCTCGTCAAAAGTTTTTGAAATTTTAACAAGCAATCCACTCACTGATACACCATACCACTTAAAATACATTGAGCCAAAACTACATTGACTTTCAAAATGCATCTTTGACTGAGTTTCGTATACAAAAAAACACCTCCAAATGGTCAATTAGGGAATTTGAGAGAAACCGATCAAGTCGCTCCAATACAACTGATCGGTCATACATTTATGCGCGACATGAAAATTGCAATAAATGGCAGGGAAATATCAACTCGAATTCGGCTTATGGCTTACAAGACATACCTTTCCCACGAACATCTAGTCTATTGAGGCCAAAGTTTCACATTTAAATCGGCGGTTATAATCGTGAGGAAGGCGGGAATCTTGAAAAACCCAATTCGCAGGCGTTTAAGAAAGAAGAGCGCGATATTAACTGGACGAACGGCCCAATCATTTCCAAAATAGATGCAGATCTCTCAATGTACCCCAATATTTGATTAATATTGTGAAATTGATATTACTATACAACCACATGACACAAATTTTGTTAATTGACGCAATTACTAATGGTCAACCTTACCGGTTTGAAGTAGTAGGACCTCAAACTCTACTGTAAAAAAGTCAGCCTCAGGACGGATTGGCACTGAGTTGGCCAAAAAACTGGAAATGAACCAGCCCGTTATGCAGTTAGAAAGACTATGATGAAAGCTTTATTATAAGTCAGGGACGCTATGAGTTTAATGCTAATTTGTTTATGGACCAAGTTCCCGCGAATTACCATGGGGCTTGTGGCCAATTCTGACTTGTAGGGAATAGCAAAAGAAGTCCGTTCAACTTTCAACATTTTAATGTCGAGAGATAATATTGTAGCCAATGGCCGTTCATACCCCAAGATCCTTATGAACTGATTAGAGAAGTGGAATTTGTCCGCCCCTACAATGATTGAGCAAGAAGCACTCGGGTCGCAAACTCCACCTATGGAAATGGGATCGATTTTTCCTTTTTACAAACTCACGTATTTATGTCTTTTACACTGACTAACAGTGGAGGAGGACACGGAGGCTTATTCGACTTGATCAAAAAAGGATGTATGCTGTAAATATTAAATTCAACAAACCTGTACCTGATGGAGGAATATCACTTGTCGTGATGGGGAGAAAGCGGACTCCGTTTCTTTTGGATAAAAACCGAATGATCGCAACGATAAACCATTTAAATATTTTTATAATGTACCAAATTTTCTTTCTTCCCTTATTTCCAATCAATGTTTGCACTAATTGTTGAAGAAGGAATAAATCCTGAGGAAATTCCTCAATATAAAGAATGGAAAAGACTTTTGGGTTTAAAATTACTCAGAAATCAAATACTACGACGAAGAGGTGTAGAAATTCCTTATCGCACGCGTTGGGTCTTTTGGCAAAAAGTAAAAAGAGTGCGTTAGGATTTAATTTAGCCTTTACTCACAAATTACAAGTAAACCCATTGAAAAATGTTCATATTATTCAGGGGTCTTTTCGCAAAAATGCTTTCCTGTTTTTTTTGAAGAGTCAGTTATAAAAATTATTAAGATTTTCCTTTCTGCGGCTTTGTTTTTAAGGCTTACAATTTTTTGATCCATAATTACTTCATAATTCAGCAATGTAAAATTGGTAATTCGAATAAGGTGTGGATTCAGAAAAAATTTGCTATTACCTGTTGGATTGAAGAATTCTAAGAGTTCAGTTAAAATCTCAAAATTGGTTATCTGATTTTTGTAGAAATTCCTTATCGCACGCGTTGGGTCTTTTGGCAAAAAGTAAAAAGAGTGCGTTAGGATTTAATTTAGCCTTTACTCACAAATTACAAGTAAACCCATTGAAAAATGTTCATATTATTCAGGGGTCTTTTCGCAAAAATGCTTTCCTGTTTTTTTTGAAGAGTCAGTTATAAAAATTATTAAGATTTTCCTTTCTGCGGCTTTGTTTTTAAGGCTTACAATTTTTTGATCCATAATTACTTCATAATTCAGCAATGTAAAATTGGTAATTCGAATAAGGTGTGGATTCAGAAAAAATTTGCTATTACCTGTTGGATTGAAGAATTCTAAGAGTTCAGTTAAAATCTCAAAATTGGTTATCTGATTTTTGTAGAAATTCCTTATCGCACGCGTTGGGTCTTTTGGCAAAAAGTAAAAAGAGTGCGTTAGGATTTAATTTAGCCTTTACTCACAAATTACAAGTAAACCCATTGAAAAATGTTCATATTATTCAGGGGTCTTTTCGCAAAAATGCTTTCCTGTTTTTTTTGAAGAGTCAGTTATAAAAATTATTAAGATTTTCCTTTCTGCGGCTTTGTTTTTAAGGCTTACAATTTTTTGATCCATAATTACTTCATAATTCAGCAATGTAAAATTGGTAATTCGAATAAGGTGTGGATTCAGAAAAAATTTGCTATTACCTGTTGGATTGAAGAATTCTAAGAGTTCAGTTAAAATCTCAAAATTGGTTATCTGACTTTTGTAGAAATTCCTTATCGCACGCGTTGGGTCTTTTGGCAAAAAGTAAAAAGAGTGCGTTAGGATTTAATTTAGCCTTTACTCACAAATTACAAGTAAACCCATTGAAAAATGTTCATATTATTCAGGGGTCTTTTCGCAAAAATGCTTTCCTGTTTTTTTTGAAGAGTCAGTTATAAAAATTATTAAGATTTTCCTTTCTGCGGCTTTGTTTTTAAGGCTTACAATTTTTTGATCCATAATTACTTCATAATTCAGCAATGTAAAATTGGTAATTCGAATAAGGTGTGGATTCAGAAAAAATTTGCTATTACCTGTTGGATTGAAGAATTCTAAGAGTTCAGTTAAAATCTCAAAATTGGTTATCTGATTTTTGTAGAAATTCCTTATCGCACGCGTTGGGTCTTTCGGCAAATAGTAAACAGAGTGCGTTAGGATTTAATTTAGCCTTTACTCACAAATTACAAGTAAACCCATTGAAAAATGTTCATATTATTCAGGGGTCTTTTCGCAAAAATGCTTTCCTGTTTTTTTTGAAGAGTCAGTTATAAAAATTATTAAGATTTTCCTTTCTGCGGCTTTGTTTTTAAGGCTTACAATTTTTTGATCCATAATTACTTCATAATTCAGTAATGTAACCCCCCACTTTCCGGTTTTCTTTTTCTCAGCGGCTCCTCCATCCCGATGGGGGCTTAAAAGGCGGGGAATTTACAGCGGAGAGCGAGTTGGCTTAATCAGTCGGTCCGCCGCCGATCAGCGGCCGATCAATTGGTCCTTGGCTGGGAGGCGCCCCCAGGCCATCTAACATCTTCATCCTTTTCCTTCCTAGCCCTGAGGGGCCCAATTACGGACGCGTAAGCGGGATCCCGACTTTCCCGGACCATTCGGGCTGGCGCTGGGTAGTGTGACCTCACGTCTTTACTATAGAAAAATCTTATCCAATTTTTTTTGAAAACCTCATCCCTTAGTTTTTTGTTAACTTAACTCCTTAGTTTTTTGAAAAAATTACCCCCTAGTATTTTTAAAACTTTTTTTAACCCTAACCTAGTTTTGAAAAGTTTGGAAAAATGCAATTCGCGCATTATTTTGTTTTTGCTGTTTTTCGGTTTGGGGCCGAAACGACCCCGGGGCCGAAACGATATTGGGGCCGAAAAACGGGGGCAAAAACGGTGGCCGAAAAACGGGGCCGAAAACGGGGGCCGAAACACGGTGGCCGAAACGCACCAAACCCAGAGAATAGGCCCACCAAGGAATTTTTGAAAATTTGGTTTTGATTTGCCATCCAGAAAACCATCAAATTTCAAAAAAGCTGCAAAAATCATCAAATGATATTTCCAAAAAAAAAATAAAAAATATTCATTGACAAAGTCAAAAGCCACCAAATGATAATAAATCCTCACATCTGTGAACCCTGTGTTAATTGGATACAATTTGACCAAGTTGGACAACTGCTGGAATAGATCCCAATCACCTTTCGATCGGCCATCCGCGCGTCGCGTGTGCAATCATTTGCACATCGCTAGGCCATCGGATTATCCTTCGGAGTCATCCGGCGGAACGGGAGTTGCAGAAAGTGATCATAGTCGGAGAAAAATCTTTTGAAGCTTCTAGGAACACTTTTATAATGCCTTTTTTTTTTTTGCCTTCGGCATTTTTGTGCATTAAATACCTTTTTTGGGTGTATTTTTTCTAAATTTTTAGAAATTTCTTAAGAAAAAGCAAAAAAATGAAAAATGCACTTCAATTTGTACAAATAAATTCCCTAAGAATGGAAAAAGTTTATAAAAAACACCCCTAAAAATTTTATTTTTATAAAAAAAATTTAGATTCTCAAAAAAAATTTTTTTGCTTAATTTTTAAAATATTAAATTTATTTCACTTTTCTTCGGTGGTAGGGAAAAAAATGTTTTTTTTATCATTTTACTAAAACATTGCACATTAATGTTACTCCAATAGGTCAGAAATTTCTCCCCATTTATGTGGTGATTAATTGAGTGTATGACCTTTATCTCATCATTGTCTCCATTTACCGTTTAAATGTTAAAATTTTTAATATTAAAAAAAATATTACACATTCTTTGAAACGTATTTGATTTATCAGTGTGAGAAAAAATACGAACTTTTTAATTTTGATAAAAAATTGCTCAAAATTTCTGCATATTTTGCTATTTTTGTGCATATATTACGATTTTTATGGTGCTAGGACGAAGCACGAAAAGTGCAAGTTTATGATTTCGGAGGATGGGCCGTTTCAGTACGGAAATGCAAATAAAAAAATACTTAAATGGTATTAACCTTTTGTGAATTGATTTTATTTCAAGTTTCAATAAAAGGTTATAATATTCTTATTAATTAAATTGACCTAATTTTTAAAGAATTCATTGAAAAAATCATTTATAATGAGTTTTCCTTTCTATTTTTTTACGCTTTTTTATTTTTTAATAAACATATTTTAAATGAAAAACCCTTTTATCCCGGTAGGGTCACTTTAGTCGGGTCACTTTAGTCGGGCCACTTTAGTCGGGCCGTTTTAGTCGGAGGGGTCGTTTTAGTCGGGCCACTTTAGTCGGAGGGCCATTTTAGTCGGAGATTATTTTTTTATAATTTCAAAAAAAAATTTAGGTAGCAGATTTCAAGAAAAAGAAACTCAAGGTCCCAATTAATTAATTTGTTAGAGATACTTTTATTTTTTTCCACCACCAGAATTGACGGTATGGTATGTCCGGATTGCCATTTCCGACCGCCTGAAACCTACCCCGTTTTTTTTTGAAAACCTACTGAGTTTCTTTTGCCAACTTCAGTTTGGTAAAACCTTACCCCCTAGTTTTTTTCTGAAAACCGACCCCGCCCCCCTAGTTTTTTAAAACACAACCTAAATTTTTTGAAAACAACCAACCCCCTAGTTTTTGAAAAACTAATCTTAGTTCTATTTCTTTTTTCAAAAAAAATTGGGTTGAGTTTTAAAAAACTAGGGGGTATGGTTTTCAAAAACTGGGGGGTATGGTTTTCAAAAATGAGGGGGTTTGGTTTTCAAAAAAAAAATGGTTCTCCGACTAAAACCGCCCGACTAAAATGACCCTCCGACTAAAACGGCCCGACTAAAATGGCCCCGACTAAAATGACCCTTTTCGCTTTTATCCGGATATCTTTCATTTTTACAAGTTCGACGGTTCAGTCTCTAAGCCATTTTCCCGTTTCAGTCCCAGGCCTGTAACTCTTCTGGGAATAATTTCTGCCAATTTTTTTCCGAATTCATATTTTAAAGACCGAGAGGAGTCGAATGATATTATAATTTGATCGATTTTGAGTCTGAGGCGTATGAATCATATTTACCGTCGTTTGTTCCGAGTTTTGCCACCCCCCCCCGCCCCCCCTTAATAATTATTTTCTTTTTAAATTCTTTTCTAGGGCAAAGCGTTGAACACGTTGCAAATGAGGGGCGCGCTTGCCATTTTATAACGAAAAAGTGACGGGACTGAAATACCAAAATGGCTTTGGGACGGAATTGTCCAACTAATAAAAATTTAGGCAGAAAGCACATTGGACAAAGTTATAGCCACGGGATTCAAAAAAGTATACCCCTAAGAATAAAGAGTTCTCAAAAAATTTGCCACCTAAAATTTAAATTTTTTGCCAAAATTTAATTCTCAAAAAAAAAGTATTTTTTAGTTTATTTCTTTTTTTTGAGTTCGTCTCCGAGGGTTTATGTTCCGCTACTTGTCTAGTAACTTTTATTATAAATCTACACCTAAAAACCTGAACACGAATTGATTGCTCTGATAAAATCTGAATTGCATTTGTTAGTCGTCTTGCATATTGGCTTTAGCTCAAGAAAAATAAGAAAACAAGTTTGAGATAATTATAATACCAATGAACACAATAATAAGAAAAATTTTTATTTATTTATTTGCATAATTTTAGGTTTAGGATTCAATTTGGCTTTTAATTTCCTCATAGACACAAAAGATTAAACAAAAAAAAAATGACAATTACATAAATATTTCGGCGTAAAACTTAGAAACATGTACAAAGGGGATCTTTTGCCATTCCGTCGTCAAGATTTCTGTTCACAAACATTTGACCTCACCGTCCGTGTTTTCCTCAATCCAATCACAGTAAAGTGACACTCGCGTGTACAGTACTGTAATTATTGGGTTCGCTTGAGAATTCAATTTTAAAAATACAATATAATTAAGGCCCAATGCTATTGACAAATCATGATGGGACGTTACTTAAAAACCGCCACTATGGGCGTTTCTTAAATCCCCATTTTTACTGAATTTTCGACTAAATCATGGCATAACTTTTCTCTGACCCAACCAAATTAAGCAATCTTGGTATCATACAATACCCCTTATATTGCTTTATAAGCTTGCAAAATATCAAAAAAATTCATTAAGCTTTTCAAAAGTTATGGCAATTTTTTCCACTTTTTAGCTCCAATTTTTTTAAAGTTAATGAAATTTTTTGAAATTTATCTAACTTATAGAATTCAAGGGCTAACTTAGGATACCAAGATTTTTTCATTTGGTTACGTTTGAACAAAGTTATGACCAGATTTAGTCGAAAATTCAGTAAAAATGGCGGATTTAAGAAACGCCCATAGTGGCGGTTTTTAAGAAACGACCTAGCACCTTGACCAGAGAATTGAATGGGCACAAAAACTTTTAAATAAACAAATTCACATTTTCTTTTTGGCCATATATCCTTAGTTTTAGAATAAGTCATTTAAAAAAACTAAGATATGTTTTCAAGTGCCATACACTTACTTGCTACTCGGTCCTGCTTCTTAAGCGTTGTAATGCTTGACACTCCAATCTAAATTTATTAATAGAAAATTCGCCTTTTTATATATTTGTTATAAATCTTGGTATTTCAAAACTATTATCTGGTACCTTGTTTATATGGTCGTTAAAAAAATATCAAATATGGACTAAAATAAAAACTTGAAAAAGGCGAAAAATGGACCATAATAGAAACAAAGCCTGAAAAAAAGCTTACAAACCAAAATAAATTACAAATCTAAAACAAAACAAAAAAAGCGATTTACGAAATATTAAGTTTAATTTACATGAAAAAAAAATTTATTAATGAAGTTTTTCAAATTCTTTTCTTCACAAAAACAATCAGAGCATTTCAAAATTTTCGTGAGTACGAATGTTGCCCGATTTTTGAGAAGAAATTCGATTTTTCTTATGCTTTAGGGTGTATTTATCTACAATTGTGAGTAAGTCGATGGTGCATTTAAATTTAACCCCATAAATACTATGAGAAAATGATATGTAAATGTATACAAAAATTTCCATAATTATTATTATGGAATTGGTCGTAACATCATATAACTTTTCTACTAATTAATTTTAGAATTAAAGCATAAAAGTGTAATAACGATGCGAAATTATAGTAATGGATTTTCAGCACCTGTGTCCATGCAGTGCCATTTTGTGCCAGTGTCAGAAGTGGTCCACCACTGTCACCCTAAAAAACAAAAAAGAAAGAACGATTGTTTTTTCATTATTTTTATACCTTCTCCGAATTTTGATACCCAATTTCCATACAAATTCGTCCACCTAGCGAAACGCCCAATTTTTTAGATAACAGCCTGAAAAAAGGGGACTGCCGTCAGTTAAATAAACTATTTTGAGTTTGTTTTTTTTTGTTACTATATATTCTTTTGGGAAATGTATAGTAAAATAAGCAAAAATTTTCAAAACAAAAGTTTTAATTATTATTATTTTTATTTTTAAATATGAATTTTGTTATGCATAAAATCAAATGCCAAAAGGAATTTTTTTTTTTTTTTTTTTAAATTAAACATCATTATTTTTTTTGTCTTTTTTTTATAAAAACTGTAAATTTGGTTCAACCATTACTGTACTTTGCGCATTCTTCCGTGTCGCGTATTTCCGCGTGTCCTTCTCGCAATATTTCCGGCTGCACATCCGTCTCACGCTGCACTTCATTTCCATCTTGGTCATATTCCGCTTCTTCAAAGGCAAATTGGAAGTAAATTGTCTTATGTTTAATACGATATCTTTTACTGTAGTGCAATTTTTTGTTTCCTTTCTACCCTCTATTTCCCTAGCATTTCGTTTTATAATTACCGTGTTGGTGTCCCCAACCGACAATGAACGCGTTCGTGCGAACGTTATTTTCTTCCTTTGCATGTGCACTTTTTGCCAAACAAATTGGTTTCACGCTGTCCGTAAAAGTCAATGGTTTGCTTAGCTAAATTGAAAAACAGAAAACTTTCCACTTTTAAAATATTAAATAATGAATAACTAAAAACAATTTTTAGAAATACACAATTTTTTATAGAGAATTATATTAATGCAATTACTTTGATGATGGCCAAGTCGTTTTCTAATGTGAAATCATCGTACTCGGAATGCACAATCACTTTCTCCAATTGGGGCTCATTAGCATCATCTGAGCTGTAATTGAACGAGCCAAGGCGCAGAAAGATCTTATGGCGAGAAAATGGAATTCGTTTTTACAATTAAAAAAAACTTTAAAATTTAAAATTGTTAATATACGGGGCTCCCAGATTAAATTTTTCAAAAGCATCATTTGAAAAATTATAATTTGGAGTCAAAAAATCATTATTTGTAAAAATTTCTAAAGGCAAGAAACCCCAGTAAAAATCATCAAATTTTTTTTAACTCACAGGGCGGGAGCCGGTGGTGCCGATAGGCGCCACCGGGGAAAATTTTGTAAATTTTGGTCTGATTTCTAATGGATTTCAGCCTAAAAATGACATTTTTGAAAATTTTTATCAGAAAATCCCCAAAATCGTCAATTTCTCAAAAGCATCAAAAATCATCCTTTCAAAAAAAAAAAATCATTAACCCCTCAAAATTATCAAAATGATGATAAATCAATCACATCTGGGAGCCCTGTTAATATGAGTTTTGGCTATATGAAGAAGAAAGAACATTTTTGTGTAAGTTCTCTTGTTGTTCATCTCGAAAATGCACAAAACAATGGGCAGCAGTCAGCACATAATGCGGCCCAATGATTGATGCCGTACAACAGTATTTGTTCTCGCCATCACCATAAGTGCCGAATTCGTGGGCAAACATTGCCACCATCCATGGCCATTTGCTGTTCGATTGTACTGTTTCACCGTTGCTGATCTATGCAGAGGGATAACACCAAATTTACCATAACCTACTTGCATTGGGCGGCTATTATACAGTATGCTTTTTGAGTTGTTATTTGAAATGTAAAAAAAAAAAAAAAAAAGTTTTTTTTGACCTAATTTTTCCTATATTCTAATTAAAAGCATATTTATTATACGTGATTGATAGCGGTATTCGAAAGCAACTTAAATAGAAGCCATAATTAAAGAATATAATTTCTTGACAAACCCTATCAAAATTTGTTTACAAATTTAAGCTAAGATTTTTTAAAGTAATAATTTGTTATCAAATGAAACCCATACTCTGAATTTCCAAGGTTGATCCATATTGGACTGTTCGTATGCTTCCATACTCTGCGGAATCCCGCACTGATACGCATTTGTTTGTAGGAAAAACAAATGAAACGCCACAATAAAAAAATTGTAAAGCATCTTTTAAAACTAAAATATTCAAAAATTGTTAAAATGAAATGATGTGAAATTTGTGCTATAAATTATTTATACACATACATATATCTCATGTCCATCATCACTGTTTTTTTTGACAAATAAAGTAAATAAATTAATTCTGCTCATTAAGACTTTGTGCTTTTCAATTTATTATTCCGAGTGGGTGTTTGTGGCGGCTAATTTTATGTTCCATTTTTGGCTAATTTATTTAATAAATATTTTTATGTTACCCCGACGCACGCCAAAAGCCAAATTATTAATGGATTATATTTAGTTATCGGCGCAGCGTCTAATTTGGCTTGCGGCGCAAATGTCTGCGACGCAAATTTTGGCCAACCAAACACGCTACTACGCGATCCTGCTTGGGTAGGCACATATAATCGAAACCATTATGATTTTAAGCGCTAAAATAAGATTTAAATTTTATATTAATCTCTGTGGCGCCCATCTAAGCGCTCTTTAACATTGATGAGATTTTTGTAATATAAAATCCATTTTTAAATAATTATACAAAAATATTGAGGAAACAAATTGGAGGGAGAGAAGAGAGACGAGAAAAAATGCGAAAGTGGGAAATAAATGCCAATAAATGTTGGCATGATGAAAAAACGAATACATAAAATGAAAATCATTTTATCTATAAAAAATTTATTTTAAGAATAAAAAAAAATTAAAAATTTTTTTATTCAATAAAAAAGAAAGTTTTTAAGACCTGAATAATAAATATTATTTAAACTATGCATTACATTAAGTTTGTCTTATTTGTATCAGTTTGTTGCCTCCTTTTGAAAGGTGGAGGTAAGTGAAAATCTGTAAATAAAAAAATTATCATTTTTTCGATTTGTTTATTTTAAAAGGTGCCAGGAATGAAAATGATTGCCCAATTTGCTTTAATGAAATGAAGAAAAATGACGAAGTCCTTGATGCATTGCCATGCGCAGTGAAGTTTTTTAAAACAATATAACTATTTTTTTAATTTCTTTATTCCAAGTGTAATAAGGTAATCAATATGACTAGAGTCCGTGGCTGTAGTATGCCTCCTAAAAAGGCCCAAATATATTTTTTTAAATAGACTAAAAAAACTTTTAAATTTTTTGAGAAATTTTTTTTGAGAAAATATTTTTGAGATTAACTTCAGTTTCAAATTATTTGCAAGAAATTCTCATTTTCATTTTTAAAGAGTACCTTTTTCACACGCCTACAAAAGGTTTCTTAGGGGATTTTTTCGTTTTTCAAAATTAACTCCAAAAAATATCAAAATATTTAATAATCCAAAAATGTCGAAATATGAACCAGAATATATGCATTTATATTTTTAGTTAGATTTTAAACAAAATACGTTGGTGCTGATAGGCGCCACTAAAATGTTTTGACTTTTTTGATAGAATTTATTACTGATTTGCTCCGAAATGGTAATTATTTGTGTAAAAACTGGAAACTTTAAACGGATTGAATGTTTGGCGCTGCCTATTTTAGATATTTTATTAGATATTTGCTTTGATAATTTAGAAATAATTTCCAAAGTTAACGAAAATCGGGATGGCTTTTTTCTGAAATCGTAAATCCGATGTTTTTTCGGAAATCGACATTGAAATGCAGGCTTTTCTGGAGTTAATTTTAAAAGTTTCCTTTTTCCTAGCAGATTTCCTTATTCTATGCTTACCATTTCGGTGCGTAGTCCCCCATAAAAACGAGACTTTACCTTCTTACCGGGGGCCAGATAAATGGTACAAATAAATTTTTTAGCATGTTTATCATCAGAAATGCATACAACCATGGTAATACCAATAATAGTTGGCAATTTGTAATAAGTAAAATAAAGGCTCGCAATAAGCGACCTATGTCCAGTGTGTAAACATTCAATTCATAACGAAGAACAAAAGAATGGTAATTTAGTGAATTCGAGCCGTAGTAATTTAAAACATTGCCAGTAAATGCTCCTCATCAACAACCGGCACCAACGCAACAAAGACAAGCTCCCATTGAAAGTGGATCAGGGTAAAGGGATTTACTAGTGAAATTCAGGCGTGGTTGGTCGAAGGACAAAAAGTGCAAATTTGCTGAATTTTCGTCTAATTCAAGTCATAACTTTTTCAGATGTAACCAAACAAAGTATTCTTGGTATCATCCGATAGCTCTTAATTGTTTCTATTAGCTTTAAATTCCAAATAAAGTTTTTTATGGCCAATAAGGTGGTAAAAATTGCCATAATTTTGAAAAACTAATAAAATTTTCTGAAATTAAGCAAGCTAATAGAAACAGATAAGGCTTTTCGTATCGGGACCACTCAGTTCGGCGCGCTCAGTTCGGCGCCAGCCAACTTTTGGACGCCATAACTTTTTTCTTAGGCAACAAAATTTTTTAAACTTAGGGCCTTTCGGAAGCTTTTCATAAGCTCTATTAACCTTAAAAAAATTGAAAAAAATTACCCTCCTATAAAAAATTTATGAACCAAAATATACCAAAATTCTGACTTTTTTGCGTTTTTTAAGTGTAACTTTTTTAAGATTAGTAGATTGCTTAGAATTAGCTTATTACTACTTTCTAAACACTCAAAGCTTTCGAATGATACCGAATTTGTAAAAATTGGTTCACAACGAAAAAAGTTACAAAGTCCTAAACGAGTCTGGCGGCGAACTGAGCGCGCCGGACCGAGACCGACCGTTTGTATGATTAGGGTGTCCAATTATATGCACATAAAATCGCAAAATATGCGCATAAAATATGCACCAAAAATGTCGAAATATCCACATAAAAAATGAAAAATATGCATATAAATTTTTCCAAATCCAAGGTAATTTTTCAAAAACCTTCAATTTATTGGTTGAAATTGCAAATGAGATACGTTTCCAAATTTTTGGGTGAAAAACGCATTCGATAACTATTTTTTTGACAGAAATATTAAAAAAAAAATTGGGAAGAATTTTAGAAAAAATTCGAATTTTTTAATTTTTGAGGCGATTTAAAATAGCACATAATCGAGAAATATGCACAAATATGCAAATATGAACATAAATCGCAAAATATGCAAAAATATGCATATGGAAATCCATCCTAGAAGCTTCAAACCAAGCTAAAAACATGTTTTTCGTCCGTTTTAGGCCCTTGCCAGTTCAGGAAAAAAATAAGCATGTGCGTATAATTGGACACCCTACGTATGATAGCAAAATATTTTATTTGGTTACGTCTGAGAAAAGTTATGACATGATTTAGTCGCAAATTCAGGCACTTTTTGTCCTTCCACCTAGCACCGTATTCAGGATTGTAATTTTCCCAACTCGATACCGAAATTCCTGAGATTCGAACTCGTGGCATCTAAAAAATACCCTTAACCAACTTAAAAAGGAGCAACATTTATATTTCCATGCCATTTTACCATTTTCTCAAAATATCAGCGCTTTGACAGCAACAAACTTAACAACATTCCCAATTTATCACGACGAACAAACGAATAGTAATTTTGTGAATTCGAGCCGTAGTAATTTAAAACATTGCCAGGAAGTGCTCCTCATCAACAACAGGCACATTTGGCCTTTTTTTCTCAATGCCAAGCGCTTCGGCACCACGTCAATTTACAACATTTGAAATTCATAATGAACAACTAAGGAATGGTAATTTTTGCACCTTTGAACTAGGGTTGCGACCTCGATGTCATCATGGCCGATAATGTCGAGGTTGAGATTCGGGTCGGAGATGTCCTCGAAATATTGCCAAAATTGACGGGGGCCGGGTCGCAACCCAACTTTGAAGCATCGTTAACTTAAAACATTGACAGGAAATGCTCCTTATCAACAACCGGCACGAGCGCAACAAACAACATTTTTATTTGGAAATCGTAATTTTGCAAACTTTGAGCCGTAGTAGTAAATTAAAACGATGCTAGGTCGATAGACAAAAAGTGCAAAATATGCTGTTTTTCGACTAAATCAACTCATAACTTTGCTCAGAAGCCACAATGAAAATAATCTAGGTAGTATACAATAACACTCAACGAATTAAAACATTGTCAGGAAATGCTCCTCATCAACAATGGGCGCCAGCGCAACAAATACGACCAGCTGCATTTGCAAATGGACTATGGGTAACGGGGTTTTACTATTGCGATTCGGAACTGTAATTTCCCGAAACTCAGTACCGATATTTCATCCCGAGATTTGGGTACGGGTCAACTACGTCCCGCCAACTGCGTCCCGAGCCAGCTATGTCCCAGCCAACTGCGTCCCAACACATAAAGGGCCAACTCCGAATACTTTCGGGTTATGAAAATCTCTCAAGAAAAAGAAAAGAAAATTTTCGTGACCTATAAAAATTTGGGGCGGGGTTGGCCCCTTTTTTGTTGGGACGCAGTTGGCGGGACGCAGTTGGCCGGGACGCAGTTGACCTGTTTCGCGAGAGTTGAGCTCGGAAATTTTCGAATAAAAAAAACATTTCAGCAACTAACAAAGAATATAATTTCCAGCTATTTTGGAATTTTCCCACAATGCCCAGCTTATTGGTATCAAGACAACGACATAAATTTCTGCGAGATACCATGCCAAATTGCATTTATTTGACCAACAGCTAAAATTAAGGCGTAGAAAATTGACACCTTATCCGAGATTAAAACTCGGCTAGGAAAAAACTCCAAAGAAACCTCAAGGTTTTCCTCCGCTTGATTCTATGCATTAAATATTTCGAATGGCTTCTTTTCATTAACATTTGGAATTAATCAACAAAATAATGATGCTAATCAAGCAACAAGAAGTGTTTCTGTTGCTAATGCAAATTTTGGTCAAAATGAAAGTCTTGGTAACAGGGTTAAACCTCTCTAATTGAGTACTGTTTCCACAAATACAGATGGGCGTACAAATAACAATGATGACAATAATGGAGTCGCGGACATGGAAATTGACAAATGATTTTTTTTTTCTAAGAAGCCTGCGAGGCCTAAGTCTGATATTTTTTCAGCTGCATGCATACACAAGCAATTGCGCACAAAATATTAGGCAAATTTGGTTTTGTCTAAATTGCTTTAAATATTTCTACACTTTATAAAGCCTAAGTTAAATAAGCAAATATGTTTCTGCATTAAACTTTTTGTTTATACATTGACAAATATTTATTTCCATGTTTATACGTTTTATGGTAACCCCCGAGTCTTTTTCCGGCCAATTCTTTTTAACTCCAACTCTTTTCCGGCCAATTCGTTTTTACCCCGACTCTTTTCCGGCCAATTCTTTTTAACTCCAACTCTTTTCCGGCCAATTCGTTTTTACCCCGACTCTTTTCCGGCCAATTCTTTTTAACTCCAACTCTTTTCCGGCCAATTCGTTTTTACTCCGACTCTATTTAGCCCTTTTTTCGTTGAAGCGCAGACAATGACACTCATTATACTTTTGTACCAGATAAAAACGATTCGGGATAAAAATTAGTTGGCCAAGACGAGTTGGGTGCCATCCTTTTTTATACATATAATTCCATTTAATATATATATTTTTTTGAAATATTTAACTAAATCCCTCAAAATTTATGTCGCGAAAAATTTAAACGATTTCCAATAATTTCTTCCATTTTATTTGTTTATCTGCCAAATTGACAATCTGTGATGAGTGCGAAGATTTGGATTGAATTACTTCGAGAACGCTGTCAGAATAAATATTCAGCAGAAAACTCTGGCGCATCATCATATCACATCATGTCGATCTCACACATAAACACACTAAACATAAGCACTTTTACAATGGAATTTAATGGCAAAAATTTAAAAAAAATATATATATTCCCATTTGGTGTCTGACAATTAATTATTTTATATTTTTATTTTTTTTATTATTGTGAAATGAATAATTTTGATTTTTTTTAATTATATTATTTAGTTATTAGAAAAAAAATTTTATTTATTCAATTTATTTGATAATTTGTTGGCAGTTTTTTTTATAAAACCCGAAAAATTTACTGAAAATGATGAAAAAAATTTAATTAATTCTTTTTGAAGAAACAAAATAAAATTTCCCGAGCAAAAATATGTTTTTGTATCTTTCTGCACCGAATAAACTGGCAAAAAGAAAAAGATAAAAAATCTGCTCTATTAATAAAATTAAACAGAGTAATTTTCCATTAATAAAAAAACCAAAATAAAATAAACTAAATTATGCTACTGAAGTGTTTAGTAATGTTGAAATTTTTTCTACAATTCTGCTTTATGTTTCCGCTTATATCATGTTGGGTAAATGAAAATCGTAGAATTGAAGAAGAAATATTGCGCAATTATGATCGGAGGCATAGGTTTATTTTTCAGTTTTTTTTCCTAAAACTTCAAGGTTTTAGGCCAGTTATACATGAGTCCACAGTCACGCAAGTCCAACTGTTTTTGACCATCAATCATATCGAAAAAGTGGTGAGTGAGATGGCTAAGTAAATTCCTAAATTTAAGGTTAATTAAAGCGATGGTGTTTAATTTTTTTTTTTTTTTCTATAATTTCTATACTTAATTTAATGTTAATGACAATTTTGGCGAATTGTAAATAATTTTTTTTCATTTAAATTCGAAAGTTCATTTTCGGAAAATCAGTCTTTCTTATAAAATTGGTTCATAAAACATCTCAATTAATATCTAAAAAATAAACAAACCACATAAGGGTACGGAATTTTTAATAAAAATCTATGATTTCTGTAGGCAATTTATGTGCCAGGGTAATTAGCAATAGAAATGTAAATTAATTTTCAAATTTAAATTAATTTAGGATCAATTGGAAGGAACAATGCTACTACATGGTGTCTTATGGTATTTTCACCAGCTAATTAATAACAAAATTTTATGCATATTATATTTTTATATTTGATTAAAATTTTGCCGAATTTTTTTATTTTAATTTAGAAAATATTTTAAATTGTTAAGGACTTCGTGGACAGATGAATATTTGCGATGGATGCCATTTGACCACAACAATACCTATGTGATTTCATTGGAAACCTGGAAAATTTGGCAGCCCACTTTTGCGCTGTACAATTCAGCCCGATCCACCAGTTGGTTCGTCTACATGAATGGAGTTAGTTTTGGCAAAAAAAATGTTTCATAATAAAAAAAGAAATATTTAAAATTAATTAATTAATAATAATTTTTTGGCAACAAATAAATTACGACTGAAATAATAAGTTTATAGGGTTTTTACCCAATTTCCTTATACAAATTATAATCCTCCTTCTTAAGTGCCGTCTTTTTCTCTCTTCATTCTCGGGTTTAGAGTATATTTAAATTTTTTTGAACGTAATCAGCCGTCATTTACTATTTAATTAAGTTTTGAAGTGTCATAATAAGTTACAAACGTGAATTACTATTTTTGGGCTTTTGTGACTTTTATTTGCCTAATTTTTTGTAGGTTTTTCGAATTTTTTTCGGTTAATTTATCAGCCTTATTTTAATCTTTGGATTAATTGGTCTAGGTTTTATCTGAACTTGCTTTGCGTTTTTTTCGCGCAAAATTTTTATCTTTGAATTATTTTTTTAGTTTTTTCATTTTTTTGTTCATATTTTCCTTTACAAAAGGTTTCCGCCACAGTGTCCTATGATGGCAAAGTTGTTGCTGCTGGCACATTCACTTTCCATGTGACATGTCAATTTGACTTCAGTGCTTTTCCCAACGATGTGCAGGAGTGTCCAATTGTTTTGGCGGATTGGATGTGATGCCAAATGATTTGTTTGTTTTTTTATTTTTCATTTTCTCCCCATAGTTTTGACCTTGGAAAAGTGAATTTGTCCGGCATGTCGTCCCGGTCGGTTGGTGGCATCAATGTCAAGCCGGCGGTTCGTCTCAGTTTTGATCCGTTGTCAGAAACGGTGAAAAAGCATGTTTCAGGTCCAATAATTAAAATTGAAAATTAAAAAAAACATTTTACAATTGTCAAAATTATAGCTTTCAACTCCTATTCTAGATAAAGCTATTATGTATAATTGAAAAAAAGCTTTTTTAAGTTTATACCTTTTATAATTTGAAATAACCATTTTTTTATTCCTCGGAACTTGAAATGTTTTCAAAATAAAAAAATGTATTTATTCTTAAATTTTTGATACTTTTTTTTAAGGATGGGAAATCATTGACACATGGCAGCGCCAATGCCTTTGGGGTAAGAGCGACTGTCAAAATGAGTTTATTAATATAAAAAAAGAATAATTTTTCAAATTACAAAATATTTAGGACCAGGTGGATTCTGTCTCGGCGAAACGCCAATTGGGCCGGTAATTACTGTAAATTAGATTTTTACCATTTGACTAACAATTTTTGTTGAAAAAACAAAGTTGGACAATTATTGGTCCCTGATGGAATTTGGTGTTAAAATCAAACGGCATTCGCCATATTATGGTCTTACACTTGTTGGTCCGATGGTAAACAATGTTTTTATTTTTAAATTTATTTTATTTAGTGTGTTACAATCATTCTCACATTGCTGCTTTTTTGGTTGGAAAATTTGGAATTGGCAATTAATATTTATGGCATCAATTTATTGCTTGAAGCATTTTCGGGTTTGTTTCATTTTCTGTTTTTTTTTTTAATTTTTTTTTTCTTTTTGTTAGGCTGGGTTCTCACGCAACAGATGCCACCAGGCGATGGTGTAATACCAACAATTGGTAAAAAGAGGCGTTGTGTTAATATTAAAAAAAAATTGTACAATAATTTTTTTAGTGTCTTTTTTTTGCTTATTATTCGGAAATTTAAAAATTTCAGTAAAAATATGCAAATAGACTCCTAAGGGTCGGCTTTTAAGCATTTAATATACCGCTAAAATCAGGAAATTTTGAGAAAATCCCTCTTAAATTCAAATTTACTTTTTTTAGCTGCATCAACGAAAAAAAAGAGTTTTAAAATCTTAAGCGCGATTTTTTGTGCCTTAAATTCCGAGCCACACATGTCACTCGAAGTCAAAAAAAATAGTTTTGGTAATCACAATTTCTAAAATTCTTTTTCTAAGTTGGAATTTTTTAACACCTTTATTAACATTTTTGGTTTTAGTATTAGCACAAAAAAATCTGAGTCACTATTAAATTTCATGAGAGCTTAAATTTTCCCAAATTTAAACCAATTGTGTGTAACTTCAATGCCCCATTGCAATTTATTTACAGTAATCAGGGAAAATCCTTTTTAGGAAATATTCAATTTTTTTTCTGAGCTAACAAGGCTCGGAAAGTTTTTTTATAGTTTTTTAATGACTTTTTTTGATATAAAATCGTTTTTTGTGATAAATTATATAGTTTTTTTTCTTTATTTCAATTTTAATTTTAAAATTTATTTTTTTATAAATATATGAAATTTTTTTAGGTATTATTCATATATGGAGTGTTTCATTGACATTGCTCGCACTGAAATTCCATTGCCTAATGCTTTTGCTGATAAAAATTTTGCCATCCGAGCTCAAATTTCTCCCTAACAAAGTTTGTTGGAGAAAAAAAAATATTTAAATCTAAAAATAAATCTGTTCTTTATTTAAGATGGTCAACCTTTTCACTATTTTGAGACGCTACAAATTTTTCAAGACTGAATGCCTTTCAATTGACCCGCAAAAGTTGTTTAATGAAAAAAGAATAATTTTAAAATAAAAAGACAAGTCAATCCTTTAAAAAAAATTGTCAAAAATTTTTTATAATTTAAGGCAATTTAAAAAGTTGTTTAATGAAATTATACTATTTTTAAAATTAAAATAAAATTTTATGTTTTTATAAATAAATTCAAAATTTTAATAAAATTAAATGCAATTTAGATAATTTTAAATTAATAATTATTTAATTTGAAATAAAATATATAAATTCTTTTTTTTTAGAATGGGTTTTGATCTTATGGATGAAACTCACAGCAATCGATCTGCTGGCGATCGACAAAGTACCACTGGTGGTTGTGATGTGTTGTTCGAATTTGATCAATCCCCGACAATGCCCTTCGCACACCTACAGCAACAAAATGCCAACGAAACGACAATCATTCAAATGGACCCAATAGGTCGCGAAACTGATGACCATGGCATTCGTATTGATGAAATGGCGATGCCACCGAAATTTGAGCCCATTCAATTGGAGGGTTGGTCTTTTTTTTTTGTTTCATAGAGAAACAAACTTCTTTTTTTAATAAAATATTTTTTTTAATTTTTTGGCTCACCTCGAAAAGGATAATTTTTGCTATAATTCGTATTATCGTTTTTTTTTTTCTTTGGAATATTAAAAATAATATTTTGATGAATAATTTTTCCGTTATTTGTGACGATTCTTAATGCAAAATTGGATATGGATAAAAATGCCGTTTTAAAAAATCATAATTAATCGTTTCGTAAATCCGCCATTTTATATAGATCTCCCGAACATAATTCAACATAACTTTGCTCAAAAGCAACCAAAATAAACAATCTTGGTGTCGTAAGGTAGCTCTTGATCTTAATAATACTATTTGAGTTTCCGTCACAAAAAAGAGTCGTTCAAATTAACGCAACAAATAAACAAAATGCCAAACAAAAACTTTATTGTCGAAAAAAAAAATGATGCAATAATAAGGCGCACCCACGAAATGTCGACTAAGCCAAAAATTCACGAAATTCGACCACGAAATGTCGACTCCATAAAATCTCGACTCGGCCAAAAACCGAATACTTTCTAATAATTTAATCGCCGCGAGGTTCGATGTTCGAAATAGAAGTATAATTGAGTTCGAAAAAAATGGGAATGACTTTTTGCACATAAGTTTTGGGTGAGTCGACAAAAAGTCGAGTCGACATTTCGTGGATTTTTAGCTTAGTCAACATTTCGTGGGGAGGCGAATAATAAACGTTGGTCTTTCATCACCTTTCTTTGTTCTGTTTTATGATGTTCAATTTAAATGTTAATTTTCAAATTAGTGTAGAATTTTTTTTTATTTCATGATTCAATTTTAATTCAAGTTTTTGTTTTTTTTTTAATTTTTTTAGGCAATTCATTTTGGTTTTTTAATGAAATGAAAATTAACCAATTAAAGTATTACTATTTACCGGTTTTCCATGCTTTAAACGACAAAAGAATTCATAATAAAGGAAAATATATGTTTTTTGATACCAAACTATTTAATTGATCCTTCTGCTTAATCGATTTCTTCCTTCTGAAATTTCGGTCATGCAAAGCTCCCCCCTTCACAAATTTAAAAAAAATAAAAAAAATTTTAAGAGCGTTTTAAATTTATGTAAGACTATTTTGTACCGTTTTAATCTAAAAATCGGATTTTAAATATGGATTTTCGATTTTTTGTTCGAGTCGGGTCCGGGATTCGTAATTGGGCAAATCTGAGGTCATATTCGTGATCAGCACCCCGGAAAAACCTCAATCATTTTAACTCAAAATAACAAAAGTTAAATTAGGGCCCCCATTCTTTAGGATTGCCGATATGAAATTATTTCAAGAAAATGAAACTAAAGGTTTAACGGATTTTTTAGAATGTTGCAATTATGGAAAACTAAGTAATTTAGAATTCTTATTACAAGATTACCCATTAGAATTAAGAGTATTATTTCGGCCGGAAACCGACAGAGACAATTTGCAAAACTTAAGGAGTTATTTATCATTCGTAATAACACGTTTGCTCGAGGGGTGAGGGTGAAAGAAGGAGACAAAATGGAAAGAGATTAAGAAAGATAAAGAAAGAGACAAAAGAGAGAAATAGCAAAAGAAAAAAAGAGATCGAGAGAGATGGAGAGAAATAAAGGAAGAAAGAGAGAAAGTCGAAGAGAGAGGAGAAAAAAAATTAAAATACGTTGATGGAAAACCCCACATACCTAATGGTTTGAAAGAACAGAGAAAGTTTGAACTTTAATCGTTCCACATTTTTTTTTTTTTCAAATAGAGACAAAATCAATTAAGAACTGACGCTAATTAAATTTACCAAATAAACTAGGACCCGAAAAATTAAGGGAATTTATAAAAGATGTTATAGAGCGGCCGGGCACCGCGTTGTATCTATTAATCTTCTAAATTTCAAAAAAATTGATAAAGTTTTAAGAAAATATGGCCAAAAACTATTTTATTTTTCTTTCACAGCCCCAATTTTTGTAAAACTTAATCAAATTTTTTGAGATTTGCAGGACTAAAAGTGCCATTCAATAGCTATCGGAGGATACTAAATTTGTTCAATTTGATTGCCTTTGAACAGAGTTATAACCATTTATGCTTGGAAAATCTATGAAAAACGGCGAATTTACGAAATGACCCAGCATAAAAACATGTATAACATTTTCTAGCTCATGGCCAACCTTCTCAACTTGTCAGCTCATCTTCAACTGATGACCAACTTTCATCAATGCCATCAACATCCAAAAAGGCATTCCCATTAATGCAAATGTTCAGCGGAAGTGCCAAAAATGGGAAATCAAAAAAGGGCATCAAATCACCCTTTTCAACGGGAGCCGAATTATTCGGCGGAAGCAGCGAAATTGTAAATATTTTTTTTTTGTATAAAATTCATTCTAATAAAATAAAAAAAAATAAAAAATAAAATTTTAGCTTTCAAACAATGATCAGTTAGAAATCGGAGACATAAATGCGCAATTGATGATCAAACAAAATGAGGATGAATTGCAAATGCAATCAGTTGAACATGCCAATGAACATGCTCTTGACAAAAATGGTATTTTTTAATAAACCGTTAATTAAAATTTTTAATATGATTTAAAAATGAAGCAAAATGTATGAGAAAGTGGCATAAGGGAAGAAGGTTCGGGAGCGTTTCTTAAATTCACCCATTTTATCGTTTTTTCGGAAAAAAGTTCGTCATAACTTTGCTCAAAAAAAAAACTAATCTATGGTATCTTCCGATAGCTCTTGATGGCTCTATTAGATTTATGCAAAAAAAAATCATTAAGTTTTTAAAAAGTTTAAAAATTTATTTGACGGCCATTTTTACAAATTAATGAAACTTTTGAATTTTAAGTTTATAGGCCATTGAAGAGCTATCGGACGATACAAAAATTTCTTAATTTGTAGAATTTAGAAAAACGCGCCGGCTTCCTTTCCCGTAGCTCAGTAGATCAGATCATTTCTCGGCATTGAAGTGCCATGGGTTCGAGTCCCATAGGGCGCGTAGCATTTCTACAACACAATTTATTCTTTTATTAATTAGTATTGTAGTTTGATTTTTTAGGCACTGAAAATGCCGAAACAGCTAAGATGCCATTAGTGAAGCGGACACCGTTGAAAGAAGAATTTGAATTTGTTCGTCGCTTGATATTTACGCTGTACTGCTTGGTCTCGGCCATTCTTTTGGCACTTCTCTTATTATAAAAAAGAGAATTTTCATTTTTTTAAATACTTAACCGATTTTTGGATACTAAATTTTTATTAGTCAATGATATTATTTATAATATGCACTATTATTCCGACAATTTACATTTTATTTTACATATTTATTTATTAAAATGAATTGTTTTCCATTATCAAATTGCAATAAAATAACGTAATTTAACATGATGAAAATATTGTTACTTAAATGGTAAAATATTTTCAAATTTATTGCTATAAATTTTAATTCTTTTTTATTATTTTCTACGTATTTTGAAAAATTTTCCGGAGTCCGGTTTTCGAAAAGCCGGATCCGTATCCGAGTTTTCATTTTCAAAAATTTTACCGGTGGGATTTTTCCGGATAATCCGGAAAGATCCGGAATCCGGAAAAATCCGGTGAGGCCCAAAAACGCGGATTCCAGACCCGGACCCGGAAAAATCCGGCCGGAGTCCGGTCCAGTCCCTAGCACTAATTATATTAATATTTTTGGAAAATTATAAAATTTATATATATATAATTTTTCATGTATTTAAAACAAGAAATAAAGTGTCTCAGCCCCCCCCCCCCCCCTCCCATACCACTTTTAACCATGTTTGAATGAATCTGAAGAAATTTTGGAAAATTTTACGCTCAATTTGGAAAATTTATGTCCATGTTTTTGCAATTTTATGGCATATTCCGGTATTAGGACCATATTTTATGGCCACATTTTGCGATTTTATCCATAAATTTCGACAGAAATTCGTCAGAACTTGTCTCAATTAAATATAAATGTGTAGTAATAAGGAATGACTGGGCACCCTCAAAATGAATAAAAAAAAATTAATGTAGCTTAAAAATCATTTTTTATTCAAAGGTCGTCGACCTTATAATTTGACCCTTTGGGGGAACGGATGAAGCGCTTGTTGTGCACGGCTTTTGATGCTGATGTTCACTTTTTGGTGGGACAAGAAGGTGATGAGCAGGAGATCAGTTATGGAGTAAAAGAGCCCATTTTATTATTTCCCAAATTTATTTTATCATCAATTATTATTACCTAGTATTGTTTTAAAGTAAAAAACTGTTCGAGATTTTTTATAAATAAATTAGAGTTTTCATCGATAGATTCACTCTCAGAGTCAATATTTGGTATTAAAAAAGTATTAATGTCATATTGAAAAGAGTTTGTATAGCCCCAAAATTTTCTTAAATGCCCTACTTATTCTGATAGAAGCCCCTAGAGCTGTGCGAGAAATGATTTTTTACCAAGAATCAATCGATCATATAATGGTGGGCTCAATTTTTCTTTCACATTTCAAAAGTGTTCACCTCACCTCTCAGCGCAATAGGAGATCATTTTGGTTTTTGTTTAATTTATTCCAAACTTTAAATTAAAATTGAAATAATCACCAAAATTAAATTGAAATAATTACCAAAATTAAAATTCAAATAATCACAAGAACTTCGTTCTAAAAATGAAATTCGTCTGCGAAAAATAAAGCTGCTGCTTCCTTCGAACAAATAATGTGCAGAAAAATAATAAAGTGTACTTTGGATTTACTAATTCTCCTCCCCCCCCCCCCCCTATGTAACCGATTTCCCTAAAAAATATTTGCGTTGGAATTCCGATTTTTGTAATCAGCAGAGATCGGCGGCTTTCCTGATATATACCTATATTAATTTCTTTTAACTGAATTTATTTGCATTTTTATATAAAATATACGTAATTTCACGAGATGTTGAAACAAATTTTTAGTGAATCTGACTGCGGAAATCATTAAAATTTTGAAAAATAATATCAAAAAGGCGGCGGCTAAATGATGTTGGCAACAGAGCTATGAATTTTTTAAATTTACTGTTTAAATAGGGCAAAAGAGTTGTTTTCTAAAGCAAAGTATGTTTATTTTTTATTTATTCAGTTTCTCACCTCTATAAACAAATTTGACAAATTATATAAGTAATAATTTTTTTAATTTTAAATTCAGATTTAATTCAAAAAAATCCAAAGCCATGATTATTTTTATAAAACATAATAATATATATAAATTTTCTTTGAGTGTAAAGAAATATTTTGTATTTAAATAGGGGTTCAAAATTTATTTTTAAAAAATTATATATTAATTCTCGGATTTTCCCATGTCGGATATTCCGCTTGAATCGGATTTTCCGCCGGTGTCGGATTTTCCGGTGTCGGATTTCATAGAGCCGGTTGAGGTTGAGAGGGTGCATTTGATTGATTGTAACGATTATAGGTCGTTTCGGTGCTGGTGCGTTTCTTAAACTGCCAATTTATTAAATTTACGAATAAATTAAGTTGTGACTTCCGTATATATGTTCAGACGCACGACTCGATTTTTAATTGATTCCTTCTTGCATAGAGAAAAAATGACCATTTTTGGGAAAATTTGATCACAAAACACAACTTGTTATAGTTTGTAAAATAATTTTAAATTTTAATCGATTAAATAACCATTAGTTTGGAAAATTAATTTTAATTATAAATTTTTTTCTAAAATTTTTTTGATAATGACCACCATCCAATAAATAAAGAATTAATACGAATCAATTATTAACAAAAATATCATAGAAAATTCCTATTTATTATAATTACACAAAAATTGGTGAAATAAAATATAAACGTTTTAACAATTTTGCTTCATTTTCTTTAGTTTTTCAAATGGTGAAAATTAATTTGCAAATGCTTTTCATTGTAATCGTCACCTTATTTTCTAACGATGCTAATGCAACTAATGAAGATATATTTGCTGATTTATGGAAAAATTCAAATTTACCCATTTTACAGAATTACGAAATGCGAAAACGAAGACAAAATTGGATAAAAGAAGAAATCGAATTAAAAAATCAAAATGATTACCATCAAAATGCCAATGAAATAGTAATAAAATCTGAAAATTGCAGTGCCAATGAAATGAAAGAAGAAAACCCAAAAATTTTGCAAAAAATAAAAAAAGAGGAATCAATTGATAGTCAGAGAGAAAATTTAATCGAAACAAAAATAAATGTGCCAAAAACAGAGGAACACCAACTGAGGGATGAATTATCTGAGAATGGCATTATTGTGCCAGAATCTGCTAATCAGAGCCATTCTTCTTCTTCTTCTTCTGATGGTTATGGTTCGGAGCAACCTAACATGGTAGAAAAAGCGTAGTGCAACATTTTGCGGACCGACATTTTCGGACGAATTATAAATAAAAAAATATTTTTTAAGAGGAAAATAAAGAATTATGTGAATTTAGAAAAAATTAAATTTCACAAATGTGGGTCCGCAACCACTTTAGTGAATATTTTGCAATTTTTTTTGGAATTTAGCAGAAATTTTGAGGGTATTTAGCATACATATTTTAGGCCCATTTTTCAAAATCATAAAAGTCCAGCCCGAATAATAAGGAAAAATATGAAAAAAACAATTTTTTTTTTAAATTTTTCCTTGAAATGAAAATTATAAATTTTAAAAAATTAAGAATTTCAAAAGAAAAGAAATAGCAAAAAAGAAGCAAACAATGGAAGATGAGCATACAAAAATGGATTTATCACAAAGTTTGAAGAAATGAAAAAAGAAACAATTCATGGGTTTAAATATCGCAGAAATAAAAGAACAAAAATTGCAAAAAAAATTGCGCAAAGCTTGGGAATTTCCCTAAATAAAATAGAGAAATGGAAAAAAGAATTAGGCAAATATTAACATATTTAAATAATTTTTTGGAATATTCTTTTATATTTTTTCACATTTTTGCACAAATTGATAAATAAAATCAACAAGTTTGTTTAGGAAAAACAAAGAGCTTTTCAAATGAACAAAAACACGCAATAATTGAACAATTTGAAAAATGTAAAGAAGCATTTTCAAAGAAATTTAATCTAAGTACAACCAAAAAAATTGAATTAAAAATAGCACAAAAAATTGGCGTTGGATGGACCACAATTTATCTGTGGAAGAGAAAATTCGGCTTAACCGCCCGTAATATATAAATTTTTTCATTTTGCAAAAAAAAATTATTATTTTTTTTTTTCAGCCAAGGTCAAATTTTATACTATTGCTCAGAAAATGGAAATTGTTAAGAAATATGAAAAAATGAAGAAAATAAATTCACAAATGAATAACAGTGAAATTTCCAAAATATTGGGAATCCACCATTTCACTCTACGAAAATGGAAAAAGAAGTTCAGCCACTCCTAAATCAGCACCATCAAATTTTGTTTGATTATTGGAGTTGAACTGTGTGCCCGTTGGATTTTTTCGCATCTCAGCAATAGGAGGGCACTTTCTGATGATTAATTAGAAAGTTTTTGCAATTGAAATTTCCCCACTCCTATTTTTCTCTGGAGAATTTTCATTTTTGCGATAAATTGGAAACAATTTCAGGGGTAAATTCTTTATTCCCGTAATCTGTTCCTATGACATTGCCGGACCCTTTGAGCGAGTTAAATTATTATATAATGCCATATATTATATTACATAGCGATTAAAATGGCTACCCGACATTTGAGGATTTGCAAAATTTCAAAGAAAAACCCAATCAACCGCGGTTTTGAGAAGAGCATGCGAAACAATTAATTTTTTGTCATTTCAATTTGAAGAATGAATTAATGCTTTGTTTAAAAATTTAGAACAATTCGTAAAAAATTTCCCGGGTTTTTCGTGTCCAGGTTTCCCGTCCAGGTTCTCGATTCCCATTTCGCGGTAAAAAAAAATTTACCGCCCAGCCCTCTAATCATTACTAGGGTTCGAAAAAATATGGACATAAAATCGCAAAATATGGCCATAAAATATGAACTAAAAATTCCGAAATATGGACATAAATTGCAAAAATCCCAAAATATATGGACTAAAATGATGAAATATGACCTAAAATTAATAAAAAAATGAACGAAAAATCAAAGTTAAAGCGAAAAATTACAAATTAAGACTCAAATGGCTATTTTAAAAGTAATTACAAAAATGTTTAATTTTTTTAATTTATAAAAAAGTTTTTTCCAAAAAATATGGACATAAATCGCGAAATATGGAAAAATATGGAAATATGAATATAGAAATCCATCCTAGAAGACTTCAACCAAGCTAAAAACACATTTTTCGTGCGTTTCAGACCTCCCACAATCTAAGGAAAATATGGATTTCCATACAAATCCGCTCCTTAATCATTACATCTCAATAAAATTGTCTCAATTTCTCTGAAATAATAGCATCATTGTTTTTATCAAACAGTTTTTTACCCCTAATACCTTTGATCTTATTTGATTTCCCCCAGCGCGTTCGTGCGATATTATAAAATTTTCATCCGTTCGCTTCCATATTCAAATTTATCCATGTCTAGGGGTGGACCAAAAATTTATTTACCGCTTATCCGTCATAGATTATTTCAAAAAATCTAATGTAATCTGTCATGCCCGTAATCCGTAAATTGGTTTATGCAGAGGTCAGGCCCAAGCCGAAATATATAGTTTTTTTTTTATATAGCTTTAGCGATTTGGTCATTTTCCGGACACCATCAATTCGGCGCTCACGGTTCGGCGCCAGAATTGTTTAGAGCTTTGTAACTTTTTTTTTTTGTTGACCAAATTTACACGTTCTGTATCAATTGAAAGCTTTAAGTGTTTCGAATGCATGAATAAGCTATTTCAAAGCGATTGACCAACTCTTAAAAAAGTTAAGACTTTAAGAACACAAAAATGTCAGAATTTTTGTATATTTTGGTTCATAACTTTCTTATAGGTGGGTAAATTTTTTTAATTTTTAGAGCACTAATAGAGTCCATAAGCAGCCTTCAGAAGACACTAAGTTTAAAAAAATTGGTTGCCTAGGAAAAAAGTTATGGCGCCCGAAAGAAACGATTCATGGAACAGAGAATTAACAATTCAAGTACTTGACGCTAAACTGAAAATAATCAATTCTTTTGAAAATTAAGCAAAATTTTCCATTTCAATCATCTTCATGAAAGAAAAAATAAAGAAATTTTCTTTTTATTTAAAGTTCCCATAAATTCCTTAAATAATCTTCCAAAAATAAATACTGCACTTATTCTGGTAGAAGACCCCCCTCCATTATAATAGCCCTTTTATGAGGGTTGAAAAATAGAAGTACCGGATCTTCTATTAAAATAAGTACGGTAATTAAGATTCTATGAATAACCATGCACTGGATATAAGAAAATGAAATAATTATTTCAAAATGTGAATATATGTACATAAAAATAAAATGAGTGGCAAATTCATTAATTCCGATGGATTTATTAAACTCGTCATTTTTTGCCCCATCCGTTTCCGCCCCACCCGCGTCCGCCTCCCCATCCAGGGCCACCGCCCCAACCGCGTCCGCCTCCCCATCCGCCATTGCCACCGCCCCAGCCAGGTCCACCGCCCCATCCGTTGCCACCGCCCCAGCCACGGCCACCGCCCCATCCGGGGCCACCACCCCAACCACCTGAAAAATGAAATAAGATTTTAATAATGTTGAAAATAAAAATTTTTAAAACTATACTGATCATTCTAATTGAGCTGGGTAATATTAGATATCTAAGTTTTTTCGGACAAATGGTCATAAAATTTGTCACCACAAAATGGATAACTCTGTTGCCCAATTTTGGTCCTAATTTTTCTTGATCATAATTAGTGGTAAAAAAAGGAGTCATAAATATAATAATATATTGTTTTGGTGTCTGTCGTTCCCATGGGACTTCCCACTTTTATTGTTTACCCACCCCCTGCATCGGTGGATGGCATTTGCAAGAAAGTGCCGATCAAAAGAAGTAAAGCGATCAGAAGCAAATTTTTATTAAACATTTTTTTATCAATCAGTAGTTAGGAAGAACAAAATTGGAAATGAAAATTTCTTTGGCCAAAAACTTGTTTAAATAGTGTGACAAAAAGACCAATAGACGGGCTCTTTTTTTCGTCCAGTTGGCAATGATTGACGTAAGAAAACCAATAAACTATTCGCTAAAAACGCCAAAAAGGGTCATTTTGTAATAAAAATTGAAAAGTTTACGAAAGTTAAGGGTTGAATAAGGAAAAGGAAATGTGAAACCAATTAATGAATGAATTAATTAGTTCTTTCATTAGTGATTAATTGATGCATTAACTATATTGAAGGAGACACAAACTCTGTTCATCAAACAGAACACCAGCGACCACCACAAAATGTAAGAAAAAATATGAAAAAGTTTACGACTCAAATAAAGAAACATTAAAACATATTAACGAATTTAGCAAACAGTTTGGCGAAAAAGAATGGAGAACGATTCAGTTGGTCGTTGAAACTGATCAAAGAATTTGATCATACAATGATGACGGGCTCATTTTTTCTTACGAAACAAGAATTTTTCACATTTCTAAAGTGTTCACCTCACCTCTCAGCGCAATATGAGGTTTTTTTAAATTTATTGCAAACCTTAAATTAAATTGAAATAATCACCAAAATTAAAATTGAAGAAAACACCAAAATTAAAATTCTAATAATCACAAGAACTTCGTTCTAAAAATGAAATTCGTCTGCGAAAAATAAAGCTGTTGCTTCCTTCGAACAAGTAATGTCCAGAAAAATAATAAAATGTTGAAGTGTACTTTGGATTTACTAATTCTCCTCCCCCCCCCCCCCCTATGTAAACGATTTCCCTAAAAAATATTTGCGTCGGAATCCGATTTACGTTTTCCGAAAAAAATTTAAGCATCGGAATTCCGGGTTTCCGATTTTTGTAATCAGAGATCGGCGGTATCCCTGATATTAATTTCTTTTGACTGAATTTATGTGCATTTTTATATAAAATACATATGTAATTTCACGAGATGTTAAAATAAATTTATAGTGAATCTGACTGCGGAAATCATTAAAAAATTTTGAAAAATAATATCAAAAAGGCGGCGGCTAAATGATGTTGGCAACAGAGCTATGAATTTTTTAAATTTACTGTTTAAATAGGGGAAAAAGATTTGTTTTATAAAGCAAAGTATGTTTATTTTTTATTTATTCAGTTTCTCACCTCTATAAATTTTAATATACTCTTTGATATTTTATTTAAATCATATTTTATTTAGACAATTTAAAATGTTTCAAAAGAATAGCAAAACAATTTTTTATTTTTCGTTAATTGTGTTGACTATGAATAGTCATAAATGTAATGAAATTAATTGCCAAACAGGTATTTATTTATATCTTTCTTTTTCATCATTTTTTTTTCTCCACTTAGATATCATTGAAACCATCAAATATTTGATGGATAACAAAACTGATCACTTTTTTGCAGCTGACAAAATTCAATTTGATCAAATCAAAAGGGAAAAAATTCACAGGTTTAAATATGATAGAAGGAAAAGATTGCAAATTGAGAGAGAAATTGCGAAAACTTTAGTAATACAGTTAGGGGTACTGAACAAATTTTCAAAACAGAAAAAGCTGAAATAATTGAACTTTGAAATATGTAAAGAAGAATTCTCCATTAGATTCAATTCAAAGACCACATGGAAAATTAACGAAAAAATAGCCGAAAAATTGGCGTTGGAATGACCACAATTTAGGTGCTAGGTCGTTTCATAAAAACTGCCACTTTGGGCGTTTCAGAAATTCCGCCAATTTACAGATTTTTCGTCAAATCCGTTAGCTATTAGTTAGCTCTATTAGATTACCAAATTTCAAATAATTTGATCGATTTAAAAAAGTTGTAGCCATAAAAAGAGCAAAAACTCTTTATTTTTCTCAAAACGCTATAATGAAAAATGAAAAAATCATTGGTATTAAATATGATAGAAGGAAAAGATAAAAAATTGAGCGAGAAATTGCAATAATTTGGGAGTTCCTCGGCACGTAATTAGTCAAAATTGAAGAGAAAATTGCGAAAAAATTAGTATTGGATTGAGCACAATTTATTTATGAATGAAAAATTGGACATAATCTATCGTAATATTTTATTTAATTTATTTACTTATAATCGTCAATAGATTTCATTTAGGAAATAAGAAAATGTACACAAAAGCTGAGTAATTGGAATTTTTGAAAATAAGTGACAAAACAATGAAAAAACAAAATCCAACAGTAAATGATAAAAATAGGAATTGACAGAAATTGTGTGAGAAAATGGACAGAGAAATATATGGTCAACAAATAAATGAACTAAAAAATCAAGAATAGAATGAAAAACATGCAATGAAAAATACAAACAATTAATTATTATTATTATTTTAAATGATAGTAAAATTAAAGACATTCCATTTCGAGCAAGATTCATTTTTATGCTGCTGCAAATTTGACGGAAAGTCATTTTGCCTAAAAATTTAGAAATTGAAAAACAGAAAATGTCATTATTACTTTATTACTGCTTCTTTTATTTTTTTGCTTTTTGAATAAAATTTTGTCCCCAAATGGCGGACACGATCGATTGAGTGCCGACTATTGAGTACCAACGATTGATGAGAGCCGACACGATTGGTGCTAGGTCGTTTGTTTTTGTTAAATCCGCCATTTTCTACTGATTTTTCGAATGTAATTGGTCATAACTTTGCTCAAAAACGACCAAATTAAATAATCTTAGTATCGTCCGATAGCTATTTGTTAGCTCTATTAGACTTCCAAATTTCATAAAATTTCATAAAGTTTATCAAAATTGGGACTGTGAAAGTGAAAAATAAAAAGGTTTTTGCCTATATTTTTCATAAATCTTAATAAAATCTTTTGAAATTTGGAATATTCATAGAGCCAGTCAATTAGCTATCGGAAGATTTTAAGATTATTTAATTTAGTCGTTTTTGAGCAAAGTTTATGACCAATTATGTTCGGAAAATCAGTAGAATTATTTTTTTTGAAAACCAACTCATAGTTTTTGAAAACCTAGCCCTACTTTTGAAAAATTAAGCTGGGTAAATAAAAATTGCGCTGGGTTTCGAAAAAAACTAGGGGTCGATTTTCAAAAAAAACTAGAGGTAGATTTCAAAAAAAACGGTTCTTATCCTTTTTGCCACCCCCTCGAAATAATTTTTTTTATTTTTATCTAGAGCTATTTTCGCGCTAGCATGAATATTACACCCTTTTTGTCCATTCCGAATCCCGAACCCGAATTCGAACCAAAAGTCGAAAACTCATTTTTTAAAATACAATTTTGAGGCCAAAAAAGGTATATAATAGCCTTAGATAATTGAATATCGCTTTTTTGAGGTGTTTCATGTATTATAAGTAGGGCCCGGATTCACCCCTAAAAATCGACTTTTTTTTAAAGGAAAAAAAATTTTGTCGATGCAAGAATTTTTCAAATTTTTTTTACATGATAGTGAAAATTCCAAAATTATTTTAACAATTTATTTCAAATTTTTACGAAAATTTCTTAATTTTTAAAAATCCTTTTTTTAATTATTGAAGGAACTAGTATAATTTAGAAGTTGTTTTAAAGTTTTTGAGAAAAATAACCTTTTTTCAACCTCGGTGTCAAGTCTCGGCCTCGAGTCTCGTGAAATTTTGGTCTCGAGCAGCTCTATTCGGCATCACAATCTATCTCAAAATCTATGAATTTGAGTATGAATAAAGTTTTTTGAAAAAAAAAAACAACCATTTTTGGGAAAAATCGGAATCGGATTTTTGGCCATAATCAGAATCGGCAATTTATTCGGAATCGGATTTTATCCGACTTGGCACACCCCTGGTAAGCATTAGAGCTGCTCGCGCCCCAAAATAGTCTCGACTCGAGATCCGAGACCGAGACTTTGCATGAAAAATAGTGAAATTTTCAAAAAATCCCAAAAAAAAAAAAAAGTAAATTCTTTATGTGAAAAATCTTTATGGAAAAATAAAAATTTTTGGCTTTATGTTTAAAAGAATTATCATTTTTTGGAAGAAATTTTCTAATAGCCCATTTATGGAGAAAACCTCTTTACAAAATACACTTCAATTTTCAAATTTTTCCCGACGACGCCGATCGGCAACACGGGCCCCCTGTTAGTTTAGGTTTTTTCAAAATTTTCATTCTAGTAAAATTACTGAAAATCTCATCATTAAACAGATTCTGCCAAAGTAGAACACGAGAAAAGGAGCTGCTCAAAAATTTTGAAGAAAATGAGAAAAAGAAAAATAGGATAAATTGAAAAAACACCCCTAAAATCGGGAATCGGCGTGGGTTTTTCGGCGTGGGTTTTTTCGTCGTAGGATCTTTCGGCGTGGCCGGTTCGGCGTGGATAGTTCGGCGTACGTTGTAAAATGGCTTTTTCGGCGCAAGAGTTTAAGGTCGCAAAAATTTATAAAAAAATTTTTATTTCTTTTATATATGAATTCTTTCGTGCGGAAGAAAAACAACACTTCTTTCCCATCGGAATTTTTTAGAAAATGCTTCTTTAGCGCAGGGGGGGGTTTCGGGCTTTAGCACCATTTTGTTTTGTTTTTTGGCAACTATTTTAGTACCTTTTCAGAATTTTTAGCATCTAAAAATCTTGTCTTTAATTATAATTATAAGAAAGAGAATTCTTTGAATAAATGATTAATAATTAGTGTTCAGGATAGGGGGCCGGCCATTGTGCACATTAATATTGAGTTTGAGCAAAAAAGTCACCAATCTAATGTTGGTAGCTACCAAAAAGCCAATCTTTAAGGGTCTAAATTAAAATAGCGAAAATATTGGGATTTTATTCCTAAAAAAATAATACACATTAGACATTTATATTTGAAAAATATTCCTAATTTTTAAAGTTTTTTTTATATTTAAGGTTGCTCAATTCTGTGCAAGTGTCATCGGATTAGTGTCATTTGTTGAAGGAATATTCTCTAAGAAAAGAACAATTTTGGAAATTTATGATTCCATGACCTATTCTGATTGTTGGGTTGATTTTGATCTTCTATAGCTCATCTAATAAATATTTTTGGTCGAATGTTTCTATTTTTGACCTATGATGTTCTGTTTGAAAAAAAAATAATGGCAGCTAAATTAGTAAAAAAAAAATGACAAAATTGTTCAGAAATTACGTCGATGCAAAGTTTTTTCTAATTTTTCTTAGAGTTAAATTTTAATTTTTTTAATAAAAAATGGTTAAGAAAATGGGTACCCCTAGTTTAACTTAATCTGGGGGATTTACAAGGGTGCTGAGCATGAATCAGGACTTTAATTTAATCATATGATATCAACTAATCTATGGTTTGACCAAATCTATGATGTTTATCAAGTATTGGTTTTCAATAGAAAAATCTATCAATTAGCTGCTCTTAAATTTGAAACGGTAAAAAAATAATTGATGGTAAAAAAACATGAAATAAACAGACGATGCGACAAATTCAATGACAATGAAATTAATTCTTATAGAATTTGGTCCCATCCAAACTGCTCTTACTAAAAATGAATTTTGTTTAACTTTTAACGATATTAGCCCTAATTAGTGATGTTTTTTTTAATTAAAGCCTATTTTTATTGAAAAAAATTTACTTTTTGGGTTTCGGGGGGGGGCGGCTATGGCCCCCTCAGCCCCCCCCCCCTAGCTACGCCCTTGCAACACATTGGCACTGCCACCAAAATATTCAATAATACTTTTTTTTAATTGATCAGTACTGTCGAAATCACTTATTTTTGAAATTCAATTTACTATCGGATTTTCACAGAACCCTGGCTATATCTCAGCGTTACATTGAACTTTTCTGCATCATTTTCCTCCTTTTAATCCCCTCCCCCTTTTTTTCTGTCGCTCTTACATAACTAGCTCTGTCCATTCCAGGGCTGGGCACGATCCGCGTATCGCGGCTTTTTACCGCGATTCGCGATCCGCGACTTGCGGGATTTGTAATCCGCGATTCGCGTCAATTTTTGACCAAATTTCTACTTTATTTGTAGCTCTTTGCACCTAAATTAATTATGCACTGGATGTATCCTTCATTTATTGTGCCTACAAGTCAAACTTTTAAAATGGATCAGACGTCCGAAAAACAGGATTGTTAATCCTTGATATTCTTCGGTTCAATTCCCGAATCCTGGTAACTGACCTGGAATTTTTCAAAATTCCGGGCACGTTACTTTTACTAAAATGTTAATTAAGGCATATTTTTTATTTTAGGATAATTGTGGTATTTTTATTTTTTATTTTGTCAAGGTTTTTGGCATTATTTGTTTTATTTTAGATTATATTTTTTATTCCCTTCGAAAGAAAAATAAAAAATATATTTATATTGTTTTAAAAAATTAGCTAACAAGAGATGACTTTAAAATCAAACAATCGAATAATTTAATATGTGGCAAAATGAATTGACAGTGTAATGTTTTTTATAAGCAGCTTTATTTTAACTAATGTTTTTACTTTTCATTTACAAAATTTTATCAAATTATGCTAAGAATTATCATTTTTTTGGTAATTCTATTAGTTATTCGGGTTGATGGAATTGAGGAAAAACTTTTGGAAAATTTATGGAAAAATATGGACCCTACAACTTTACAAAATATGAGCAAGCCAAAATTCGGTCGCAAATATTTAAAAGAGGAACAAATTTATTTCAATAATGAAAATTATGGCCAAAAAAATGTCAATAGACTAATAAGCAAATCTGAAACTTGTCATGATGAAGAAATGGATGACATAAAGCCAAAAGTATTGAAAGACCCCAAAAAGGAACCAATTGTGGAAGAAAACAATGAATCTAATGCAAAAATAATAGTGCCAAAATCAGAGGCCGAAGAAATGAACAATCAAAAATTCGGGCAATTTTCTGACCCGAAATCTGCTGACCAGAAGGTCAAAAATTTAATTAGATAAAAATAAGTTTCAATTTAGAATTCGAAACTAAAATTAGAACAAAGAAAAAAGCAGAAACTGATGGAAGAAGAAAAGAAGCACCTAAAAAAGGAAACAATTAAAAAATTTGATAAATTAAGAAAAGAAAGAACTTACGGATTAAAATATGACAGAAAAACAAGTGCAAAAATTGAAAAGGAAATTGCACAAAATTTGGCAACATTTCGAAATGAAATATATCGATGGAAAAGGGAATTGGGTAAATGAATATTTAATAAAAATTATTATTATATAAGAAAATTACTGAATTAATTAATTAATTTCTTATTTAGGGGGTTTAAAAAAATATTCGGACCAAGAAAAACGAGAAATAATTGAACAATATGAAATGGTCAAAGAAGAATTCGCAAGAAAATTCAATTTAAAAACAACGCGAGAAATTAACACAAAAATAGCGAAGAAAATTGGAATTGGAAGTACCACAATTTATAATTGGAAGAGAGAATTTGACATAATAAAAAGTTGCATATTTAATTTTTTTATAAATTTGTCATGACTATTTTAAGAAAAAAGGAACATCTACACGGATACTGAGAAATTGGAATTTGTGGAAAAATTTAACATAATGAAAAAAGCAAATCCATTAGTTTGTGATAACAAAATCGCCCAAAAATTGTCTATATCGGAAAGCAACTTGAGAGGGTGGAGGAAGAAATTCTGCGGCATAAAACAAAAATAAAATATCTAAATTGATCATACCTTTTCTCAGAAGCCAAATAAAACAATCTTGGTATTGTACGATAGCCCTTGACTTGCTCTATTAACTTACAATAAAAAAAGCATCATGCTTAAAGAAAGTTGTTGCCAAAAAAGCTGAAACAATTGTCATAACTCTCGAATGAAGACTGAATGCACATAGTTTTTGTTCGAGTTTTTGTTTGAAGAATTAAATTAAAAAAACGCTTTATTAAAATCAAAATTCCATCCAGGCATTTTCATCCTTAAAAATAGTAAACTTGCCTTAATTTCTTATTGTGTAAAAATATAAATGAATTTGTTCACAAGTTACGGGTAAAATACAAAGAAAAAAGACTGCCATGAATAAAAAATTTGAGCTCAATACAGTTTAAATATACCAAATCACTTGGTGCGGAGCCGTTATTTCAAAACAGGGATGGGACGCAACCGCGATTCGCGGCCTTTATTTTCCGCGATTCGCGGCAAATTTCATCCGCGATTGGCGATCCGCGACCGCGGGATTTGAAATCCGCGATTCGCGGCTATTTTGACCAATTTGTTTAAAAAGATAATTTTTTAAAACGATTTGTAAAAATTTTCCAAAAACAACAACGACAAATTTCATAAAATTTTTCACAATTCTTTACAAAATAGGGATAAAAATAACAAATTGGGTCAGAGATTTCACTGAATTCTGATTTTACTTCTTTTTTTTGGTATAGGAATTTCGCTTCCCGAGATTTTTCGAAGCTATTTTGGGCAAAATTCCGAACCCAATTTGCAGGGTTGAAAAGAAAATTGTGAATTTATGGAATTTGAACCATTTTTCCTTAATAAAATTCATGAAATTTCCAATTTTCAGCATCGCCAGCCACTCAATCCATATGAATTTTTTTCAAAGTTTGACTCAAAGAAATGAATTTTTAAGGAAAACCTATAATATTTCATCCAAAATTTTCCCGGCGGCGCCTAACGGCACCACCAGCTTACACACTATAAAAGTTTTGAACAAAAAAAAGGCCCTTTTCCAATTGAAAAACTTGATTCTTTTGAGTAAAATTCTGCCAAATTCTAAAAAATTCCCCCGGTGGCGCCGGTAGGCACCACTGTCCCCCCCCCACTAATGATTTGATTAATTTAAAATGCAAGACAAAATAGCAAAAAAAAATTATAAAATAATTATTTTGGGCAAAAAATCTTATTTTTAGACCAGTGAAGTTTTCTTAGTCCAAAAAAACCGGTACCGGCTCTGTTTTTTATGCGTAGTTTAATCAAAAAATTTGCCTTTTTAATGTTTTTTCTAAAAGTCCGCTACCGCCGTCCGCGAAGCGCGATTCGCGGCTTTTTTTCCGCGATTCGCGACCGCGGCAAATTTCATCCGCGATTCGCGATCCGCGACTGCGGGATTTGAAATCCGCGATTCGCGGCCGCGGGATTTTTTCGTCCGCGTCCCACCCCTGTTTCAAAACCATCATAAAAGGCGTTATAACCTTAAGAAAAACAGTAATAAAAGAAGATGGCAAATTTTCTGCTGGAGCAACAAGCAACCATTTAACCATCAAATACCTTCTTTTACTACCACCAGCAGCTGCTGCTGCAAATTCAACCACCAACTTATTTTTCTGCCTCATTTCCAATTTTATTTAGAATAAAAAATTTATTTTTAAATTCTTTTAGTTTATAAACGGTATTTAATCCTAATTTTGAGTCATTTTTTTTCCATCATTTTTAAAATATTTAGAATCTATTTTTAAAAATTAAAAAGTTTGTTATCATTCGAAAGAGTAAACTTTACTTTATTTATAAAGTTAATTTTAAATTTTTATCTATTTTTGATGATTTTTGTCAGAATTTTAAAAGTTGCTGGTTAACCATGCAACCATGGGTAGGGGCAGGGGTACATGACAACTCGCCGACGACGACTCGCCGACGGACGACTCGCCGACGCCGACTCGCCGAGGGACGACTCGCCGATAAGATGACTCGCCGACGGACGACTCGCCGATAATATTCAAAAATATTAAATAAAACAAAAGGTTGATTAAGATAGTATTTCTTAAACAAATTCAGCGCAAATAAATCCGCCAAGCCGCACAAGTATGTAATAATGTTTCCGATGAATAATTTTACACCTTGTGAGAATCCGTTCATCTGCTTCTTGGTATCTGGTCCTGTTTGATGGCCCTTCCTGGCCACGGACATTTATTCACAATACGCATCTATGCCTTTCTGTTTCTTTCTCAAATCATCAATGAATCTCCAAATATGCGGGTGAGCATAACCAAAAAGTTTTAATTTCCGATTGCAAGCTTCGGCATTCCATTTAAATTCGTTGACAAATTATGACATCCTTGCGCGGCTTGGCGCATATTCTTTATTTGCGCTGAATTTGTTTAAGAAATACTATCTTAAACAACCTTTTGTTTTATTTATTTTTTTTAAATATTATCGGCGAGTCGTCCGTCGGCGAGTCATCTTATCGGCGAGTCGTCCTTCGGCGAGTCGGGGTCGGCGAGTCGTCCGTCGGCGAGTCGTCGTCGGCGAGTCGTCCTGTTCCCTAGGGGCAGGGTTGCAATTTAACCATGGTTACATAGTTAGGTGACCAGCTACCATGTTCTTATACTCTGTGTTGAAGAACCACCAACATTTATGGTCAAATCACCATGCTAAATGACCACGAACCCGTGGTTGCTCATTTACTACGGGTTAACCATAATGGTTATGGTAAAAATTTTCATTAGGCTTTTCAAAAGTTATGGCAATTTTTCCACTTTTTTAGCTCCAATTTTTTTTAAAGTTAATGAAATTTTTTGAAATTTATCTAACTTATTGAATTCAAGGGCTAACTTAAGATACCAAGATTTTTTCATTTGGTTACCTTTGAACAAAGTTATGACTAGATTTAGTCGAAAATTCAGTAAAAATGGCGGATTTAAGAAACGCCCATAGTGGCGGTTTTTTAGAAACGACCTAGCACGACAAATATGGACCAAAATATGGATGAAAATTTTAAGCAAAGACAAACATTTTTATTTTAAAATTTATATAAATTCTAAAAAATTTTTGCGAGAAAATTTTTTAATTGTTTAAAAATTTTTACCAAATTCTTGCCAAAAAATTCAAATTTTTCATTTTATAATGTACTTTTTTCTGAAAAATTTTTAATAAAGTTAGTTCTTATATTTATTGCATTTTTCTCATGAAATTTTCAAAATTGTCAAATATGGACATAAAATATGGGCATAAGGCCAAAACATAAACAAAATATCGACATTGGACATAAATCGCGAAATATGGATTTAAAAAGCCATCCTAGAAGTTTCAAACCAAGCTAAAAATATGTTTTACGTGAGTTTCAGGCCGTTACGAGTTCAGGAAAAAATTGGATTTCCATGTTTTTGACATTCCTAACCAACCTCCCGCAGCATCAAATAATTATATAAGTTTTATTGATTGGACGCGTATTAAATTTTTAGTATGAACTGTGTTTGGACGCGAATACTGCAGTACGTCCAAAAGCCAACCTCCACCTTGATGATGCGCTACTAAATTTTTGATATCAAAATATAAATGTTTCTTACGTGCCGCGTCATTTCGCGAAAAGTGCAAAAAGGGCAGTTCGCGAATAGTGCAAAAAAGGGGCACTTCGCGAAAAGAGCAAAAGGGGTGTTTCGAGAAAAGTGCAAAAAGGGGTGTTTCGCGAAAAGTGTAAATTTTAACAAAAGAGACCGGGCCTGATCAGTACGGTGCCTCTTGTTTAAATTAATTTAAAATTATTTTTAAATGTGTTTCGGCCCTTAACCGTAGACACACAAGCCACTGCAAACTGCGAAAAAAGCAAAGCAAAGCAAACTCAAATTTTTATTAAAATTAATTAATTTAATAACTAAATTTCCTTTTCGTTCATAAAAAATATTATCAAAATAACCATTTAATCCCAGCAAATTAATTAGTTTTGCTTTAATTCCTTAGGATCTATGATCGCCTGGAAATGTCCCTCTTCAAAATAAATAAAGATTGATTTATATCAGGGTTACCCTTTGTACTTATTTTTAAGTATTGTACTTATTTTGAGGGTGCAAAACTTATAAATTTAAAATGTACTTATTTGTAAGTATTGTACTTATTTGAGCTCAATGTACTTATTTTGTACTTATTTTTGGGACTCAAAAGAAAATTTCGATTTTTATAACAATATTTGAAAGAAAATTATTTCTTGAAGCGAATTTTATAAGAAAATCTTAACAATTTTCGCCAAAATATTCAAATTTTTCTCCGGCTCTTAGATTATTTACGTTAATGGCTCCACCAAAGCGCAAATAAATTTCACGATGATTATGAGCGTGAATTTCAAGGCATAAAAGGGAATATTTTTTAAAAATTTTTCCGGCGGCGCCTATCGACACCGCCGGACATTCAATCCTATTGAAATCACAAATTGATTATTTTTGGGGGAAATTCTGTTAAGAAATCGGCCATAAATTTTCAGAATTTCCCCGGTGGCGCCTATCGGCACCACCGAACCCCCACTTGCGTAGGTTTTCTCAAAATTTATTTTAAAAATTCTCAAAAATTGGTCATTTTTTAACAAGATTTGTTACCAAAAAAACTCAAATTTTCAAAATTTTTCCCGGCGGTGCCTATCGGCACCGCCAATTCTTTCTTTTTCAAAATTAAAACTGCATTTCTCATTTCAAAGCCAAAATTGCTCAAAAAAATTGTTGGAGGAGAAAATATCCCCGGTTACTGATTTTGATGAAATAAAAAGCAAGATAAAGCTTCAAAACAACGTTTTCAAAAAATGTACTTATTTTTGACCCCTAAAACTTATTTTTGACCAGCGATGTACTTATTTCGGGAAATTTTCAAGGGTAACCCTGATTTATATTCTGTTTTTCTCTGAGGATTTGGACTACATACAATTACATTTATCTTGAATAATTTTGCAGCTGCCAGAAAGTCAAGGTTGCTCCCCCACTTATGTATCTCTGATGCCGAATTTGCTGGCTCCATATGATTGTGTACATAAGTACGAATAATAATTATCAATAAAATTTTTGCCAGTTTAACCCAATACAATACCTCATTTCCATTCGAATCAAATAATGTTTGACCGGGATATTTCCCACCATCCGTGCCAAGGAATGCGCATGTCGTGAATCTCAACCTCAGAATCAATGTATTCTGTAAAAATTCGTCGTATGGTCCTGGCATTTTCTTTTAACTCAGTGCCGGTAAGCATTCGTCTCAAATAATGGTTTGAAACTTGTAAGAAATCTCCGTCAGAATGCAATTTCGTTTCAAGAATTCCATTAAGTGGCAACGTCAGTTTTAATTATTTCTTGAAACCTACTTCATATTCGTCGACCGTCTCAGCAATTTGATCATCTAATTTTGCATAATATTTATCTCTTCCTCGGGGTTTTATTTTTCCCATATGAATTTTGATAATTCTATCATCACTTTCCGACATAATACTTTGGAAAAAATACAAAAAATTGGTAATCGATGCATGCCTCATACTCGCTGGTTCCCTTTGGTGATTTTTTATCTAATAATATGGGATAACTCTAACTTTTTGATTAGGGAGTGCCATACTTCTGCCGGATTTGTTGACCTTGTCCGAGAAAGTCTATTGAAGTTCCAAATATTTGTGGGTTCGCTTTTCGTGAGCCATTTATATAAGAAACAAACTGTTCTAGTTTTTCCTTTATTATTCCTTCATATTCGTTGTAAAAAAGTTTCATATATGACCAAACACGGCCAATTTCACTTTTCTCAGGATTGGTAATGCAGTTATTCGTGCGAACCTAGGTTTTCGGTTGGGTCTGTTCGGTTTCAATAATTACAGAAAGCGCCATATTGATGCATTCAAAAAAGCTTAAATAATAAAACTTGATAAACTAGTTAGAAATTTTGGAGCAAATTCAATTCAAATTACCATGTCCAATGAATACCCTTTTTAAACTTTATTGGCCGAATTATAATGAAAGGTAAACGATTCATTTTATGCTGAATATGTAAGCACTAACCCAGAAAATTGAAAATTCGTTTGCTATCATAAAATGATTTTTACATCATTTTCCTCCACTTCCATTTGATCATTTATAAGAGCAATTCTTGACGCATTTGCCCATTTTGTTGCGCTTAAATCCCGGCTTGCATTCGCATGTACAGTTGCAATAGCGCTTAGTGCAAATTGTCGGCTTTGGCTTGTCGCAACTTGGCTCACATCCGTTGCATTTCTTTTGGCCATACTGTTCATTTTTGAGGCACGGAACCTTACAAATTGTTTAATAATTAAATAGCTATAAAACTGATACAATTAATTCGTATGACAAGAAAATAATATTCAGCAAAAATTTCCTAATTTATTCAAATGGATAAAATAACAAAAGATTTCCCATGGCATTTGCTATTGTACGAAAATTTCATTTAACCCAATTAAATAAAAATTAATTAAGTTATTTTCTAATTATTTGCTTTACTACATATCTTTTTAACTCACTTTGCACTTTGGTGGTGGCGGCGGCGGTTTGTACGGCTCCATAAGAATTGGCAGAATGAAAAGCATAAGCAAAAAAAGGCTTTTGAACATTTTTATGATCTAAAAATACAAAAACAATTTATCTTTTTGGGCCCATTTTCCGCTTACACTCCGAGTGCCGAAAAGGCCGAGTTCCGAATGGGTTTTTAAACAGACACTACTCTATAATTAAATCTTAGTTTAGTTCTAAACTTTGGCATAGGCTTAAGCTAGCTTAGTTCTAGGCTTTTATGTTTTCATTTTTATAACAAAAGTTATTTTGGTTTTTTTTTGTGCCATTCGGAACTCGGAATTTTTTTTTTGTTCTATTCGGCACTCGGACCGGTAGTCCTATTTTCATGGCCAATTAAAAATCACATAGACATAGGCCATCTGAAAAATTATATTTCTCAAAAATATTTGGTAATTAATTCATAAATATGGTGTTTTTTTATTTATAGAAATTTAGGAGTTCTATGTGCATTTCTAAGATTATAAAACCGTTTACTTGTGCGGCGTTTTAATAATTTTTGCAGTTTAAATAATATAGCTGTTTATTTGCAGATTTTATTTTGGGATGCAAAATTTATTTACTCAATAAAATTATTTTTAGATTTAAATAAATTTGTTTGTTTATTCTTTCATACTATGAAGAAGATATGCATAAAACTAAAAATGGAAATGGGGGCGAATGAGGAACAAATTTAGTCATGGAAAGTGGCAAATAATTAAATAGTATGGCCAAAAAATAAATTCATAATATTAAAATAAATTATAATTATTATTTGCAAATTATTGCAAAAGAACGCATAAAACATTGGCAGAAAAAATTATTTATTCCATCTTTTATTTTCTTAGAATTAAAATTTAACAGGTCAAAAAAAAAATATTTACCTTTTTTTTGAAAAATTATACATATTTTTAAATAACCAATTTTTGCGCCAGCATTAAATTGTTCTCCTGATAAAAGGATTGTTGCACAGGCATTTCTTCAGATAGATGTGATAATTCGGTCAAGGGAAGGGTGGGTCAAGCATTTTATACGGGATTCGTGATTATTCAAATACAGATCATTTGGATGCTTCTTTCGAAGCACGCTGTCAAGCCATTTCATTGCACTCGCATGTGGTCTGTTCATGAAAAGGAATTTGTGAGATTTAACAAATGATAAATAAAAATAAAAAAGATCATTCAAGAAATGGGGTATAAAACATTTAGACAAATAAAAAGAAAATAATTGCTTAACAAATTAAAATCTTTCGTTTAACTTTGTGAAATAAATCCTTTAAATATGGAAAAGTTCACATTTTCCGTTCATTCATTTTCCGAATGCCCGACAAATTCGAGCAGCTTCGCCCTGTTCACCAGTTTCGACTTCAATTCCACCTTCAGTTTGTCCATCCCTTTGCCAATGTCACTTTGTTCAAAAGTTGCAAAATATTTTTTCATGTCTTTTAAGTCTCGCGCATCGATCGGATTGTACTTCAAATAATGCCTTTTTATCGTTTGGTCGAATCGATCCAACAAATTGTCAATTTTTGCAAAATTTCCTCCCAATTTTATCCCCAGCAACCACATTTTGCAAGAAGATGGTCTTAATTTTGTTATTATGTTTCGTTGCATTTTTCATTTCATTGCATATTATTCAATTAAATTTTGCCTATTTTTTAATTCCATTAATTACCTAAATTTTGTTTCGACAAATTTTGCCGAAAGTTCGCAATTTTCTCGATAAATGTCGGGAAACAAACGGCTTTCCTCAACTGCGTTTCCATTTTCTTTTCCGTCAATGTTATAAACAATTTGTAAACGAATTCGCCCATCGACAAATTGGCAAAAGTTCTCTTTTTCCTTCCTTTTTTGGGCCATACAATTAATCACAATAAAATTGTCGTACTAAAATTAAAAAAAGATAAATAATTATTTATTAGAGATTTTTTATAAATTCATTTAAACTTTTACTTTCTCAACAAATGGCACCGAATTGTTCAGTAAAAGGTGCAAATCGAAAGTTGTCCCATTCATTGCTCTTATTTTGTTAAATGCTAAAAGAGCACAAACATTTATTAATATGAAATATAAAATTAATTATTAAATAAATAATTTCAATTTATTGTTTAAAATATAAATTTCCTTAATATTTAAGTCAATTTAAAATGTTTTTTAATTGCAAATTTTAACTTGCCCTCAAGCATTTCTCGCTGTATAATTTTTACGGTGGAATGTGTGACCATTTTTGACGCATTTTGTGCAGGAAATTCTGGCGTAAAAATTGGCATTTGCTGTTCCGAAGGATTTCGGATAAAAAATGGGTCAGAATCTGCTTGATAATCGCTTTCTGTTAATTGGATTGGCACATTAAATGGTCTAAAATTGAAAATAAATTATTATTTTTTTCTAATTTATTTCCACCAAATCCCTGTTAAATTATCCAAATTATTTAATAAATAATTTCGAAAATTGTTTTAACTTTTTTTAACCTTTTAATATAAAATAAGAAAAATTTCTCCAGCAAAAATGGCACTGTCGAATTGGGATAGAGCAGTACAATTTTAGTGACCATTATTGTCAGCATAATACCATTTAAATAGCCAAATTTGTTTGAGTAAATTAAATTGTCTAAATTACTTATTATTATTGTATATTTTATTTATATAAATTATTTTTATTAATTTTTACTTTTCGCCCATAATTTCAATGTCAGACATAAAATGCGAAAGTTTCTTGCATTTTTGCTCAGCTCTTTCCTGTTTTGACTTGTCAAATTCTCATTCAAAATTTGGTCCCAATTTCCATTGTCCGTAACGCCAAATAAATTGCTAATGTACAAATTTGAACGATAGCCTAAAACCAATTAAAACAATTAATTGGAGCGGTAATTTAAAAAAGTATTGTTTAAAAGACTAATCAATTAAAATTAAATTACCGGACAATGTGCGAAGCAATGGGTTTGAAAAATAAGATTTATTGACCAAATTTGACAACTTTTCTTCATTGATTTTTAGCGGTAAATTCTTGCGATAAGGGACAGAAACAAAAGGAAGATCAAAAGAAATGCCATCAAATTTAAATCTGATTATCAAAACTGTGCCGTAAGTAATTTTGACCAATTCTGTTACATTTTGATTCTGAAATAGAAAAACGAATTCATTTAAAACTTTTGTATAAAGTTAATTACATCATTTTTATATTCTTTTTTTAATTTTTATTTATTTATATATTTTTCTTTACTTCACAAAGTTGACAATAAAATGACTCTTTTGTTGCCATTTCTTCTGTCCGGCATTTGCTTTGCTCGCAAAATGTTTGCTCAGTGCCAAAAAAGTGCACTTTTCGTATGGCTTTTTCTGGCACCACACAAATGAGGTCAATGTCCGAGTCCAATGCATTTGTGCCGAGAAGAAAGGAGCCCGAAATCAGCAGACGAGCACGGCTATCAGACTGAAAGTGCATTTATTTATATTGAAATATATTTGGGTTTTTTGCCCATATTTTGCCTTTTCGTTACTCACCCATTGGTCAACCATCGAATGGATTTTGATCAGTGCCTCTTTTATTTGTTTGTCATTTTCTTTTTTATTGCTTTTTCTTGCCGATTTTCCCACATTAAACAAATAATTTTCCAACTTAAAATATTTTATTTTACTAAATTAATGATTAAAACCAGGGCTGCCAGATGTGCTGATTTATCAGCATTTTGCTAATTTAGGGGTCAAAGCGGATTTCTTTTTTTTAAATGCTGATTTGCTGAATTTTGCTTTCTTTTCTAGAAACTAGCCCAACGCGCTCCTTCGGCGCGCTTTGGGGTTTTCTTCTCTCTCCCCTCTTTCATACACTCCCTTTCCCTCTCTTTCCTCCCCTCACCCCTCCCTTTCACTCTTTCCTCCCCCCTCCCATTCCCTCTCTTTCCTCCCCTCTCTCCTACCGTCCCTTTCCCTCTCTTTCCTCCCCTCTCCCCAACCCTCATTTTCCCTCTCTTTCCTCCTTCTCCCCTACCCTCTCTTTCCTTCCCCAATCCTCATTTTCCTTCTCTTTCCTCCTTTCTCCCCTACCCTCTCTTTCCTCCCCTCTTCCCAATCCGCATTTTCTCTCTTTCCTCCTTTCTTCCTCCCTCTCCTACCTCCCCGCTACCCAACCCTCATTTTCCCTCTCTTTCCTCCTTTCTTTCTCTCTCTCCTACCCTCCCTTGCCCTCTTTTTCCTCCCCTCTCCCTTTCCCTCCCATTCCCTCTCTTTCCTCCCTTCTCCTCTCCATCCCTTTCCCTCTCTTTCCTCCCCGCTCCCCATCCAACATTTTCCCTCTCTTTCCTCCTTTCTTCCTCTCTCCCCTACCCTCCCTTACCCTCTTCTTCCTCCCCTCTCCCTTTCCCTCTTTCCACCCCCCTCTCCCCTTCTCTCCCTTTCCCTCTCTTTCCTTCTCCCTTTCCCTCTCTTTCCTCCCCTCTCCCCAACTGCATTTTCCCTCACTTTCCTCCTTTCTTCCCCTCACACCTACCCTCCCTTACCCTCTTTTTCCTCCTCTCTCCCTTTCCCTCTCTTTCCTCCCCTCTCCCCTTCCATCCCTTCCCCTCTCTTTCCTCCCCTCTCCCTTTCCATCCCTTTCCCTCTCCTTCCTCCCCTCTACCTTTCATCCCTTTCCCTCTCTTTCTTTCCCTCTCCCTTTCCCTCTCTTTCCTCCCCTCTCCCCTTCCATCCCTTTCCCTCTCTTTCCTTCTCCCTTTCCCTCTCTTTCCTCCCTTCTCCCCTCCATCCCTTTCCCTCTCTTTCCTTCTCCCTTTCCTCCCCTCATCAACCCTCATTTCCATCTCTTTCCTCCTTTCTTTCTCTCTCTTCTACCCTTTCTTACCCTCTTTTTCCTCCCCACGCCCTTTCCCTCTCTTTCCTCCCCTCTCCCCTTCCATCCTCAATTTCCATGTCTTTCCTCCTCTCTCCCCTACCCTTCCCTCTCCCCTACCTTCCTTCATGAAAACTCTAGAATAAAAAAACAAAATGCTAAACAAAACGCCATCACAAATTTGGCGTTAATTTGATTCAAAAAATTTTGATGACACCCATTCCAAAATTTATATATAGATATGCTGATTTTTTGCTGATTTTGAATTTTATGATGGGTTTTGTGTTTTTTTTTTTGTTGTAAAAAGTAAAGAAAAATCGTCTAAGTTGTTTCAATTTTATATATATTTATTGTGTAAATGTCCATTTTTTGGCTGGACTTTTTTTTTCAAAAATTATAGCTGATTTTGCGTTTGTTGAAAAAAAAAATCCCTAAAATAACTACTATATTTTTATAAAAAATCATGACCCCAGTTTTTGAAAATTCCTCCAGTGGCGCCTATCGGCACCACTGTGCCCTATTTCGTTTAGCTTAGTTTTTCTTAAAGAAACCCAAAAATCCACAAAAATTGGGTACTTTTTGTGCGAATCTGTTAATAAAATACAGTTTTATTTCACAAAATTTTTCCGGCGCGCCTATCGGCACCGCCGCGACCCGGGCCCCTTTTAAATTTTATGAAATTAAAAAAAAGCCCCAAAAATACATAAATAAGGGCTTAGAACTATACCATGATGGATGCAAAATTGATTAATTTTACCGCTTTTTTTTTTTGCTTTTTCATCTGGCAACCCTGATTAAAACCCAACTTCTCTTGTCTCTGCCAATTCGTTCATTTTATAAGCTTCTGTGGTTAATTGTTGTGATAATTTGACAAAGTTTGGCATAATGTAACTTTTTTCCCAATTTCCCTCGACCAAATGTTTTTCGTATAATTCGAAATCGAAAATAATATAAATAATATTATAATAAAAGTATTTAAAATGATCAAAATACATACCAATTTTTGTCTGTTCTGCCATTTTCTCCCAGTCCTTTTTTAAATGTTCAAAATGAAATGGGTCAAATTTTGTGCCGAAAATTTTAAACAATTTTTTCTCCTTTGACTCATTTCGTAATTTGACCCATTTGGCACTTTGCTCTTCATCTTCCAAAAGTGAAAATGCGTATTTTCTAACAACAATTTGCTGGATTAATTTAAATTTTCCAATTTCAAAATTTTCGCTTTGTGACATTTCGTCAAAAAAATCGAATCCCTCCAAAATGGACAAAGTGTCGACCAATTGGTTGACAAGTTTGTTGAGAAATGAGTGCAGATTTTCGGTATTTTCAATGCTTACAGTGAATGCCACTTCTTTGATTGCTGCCCATAATTCGACCAATTTTTCTGCTTTTTCTTTGTCGGCAAAATATTTTGGCAAATCCAATCGCAACATTTGTTGCACTGCTTTATTTCGCTGTTCAATTTCATTTACCAGCGATCCGATGAAAAGAATTATTTGCTTTTCTGTTAAACTTTTTTCAGCGGCATTTTTTTTGAATTTCTCATACAGCAAAATGTCGTCGCAAAATCCTATTTTTTTTTTATAAATTTATTTTAAAATTCATTTTTAACGAAAGGATGAAGATAGATGATAATAAAAAATTGTACATGCAAATGATTTTTCATACCACGGAACTATCAAAATTCTTTTTGCTTTTAGAATTTAAATTTTTTTGAGAGTTATTAAGATAATTTCATAATAAAATTTGTTTTTAATGGTAATCCATTTATTTTTGGCACAATACTTTTGCCTATTTCCCCCCACCGTTTAATGGAATGACCGATTCGTAAATTGCCCGACAGTCCAATTCTTTTTCATTTATTTCGGCAATAAAACTTTGGAATCTTTTTGTGCTTTTGTGCCGCTTTTCTTTTCTGTTCTCGGCATTGGCATTTGCCGTTTCTTCGCTTTGTTGCTTTTTTTCCGCTTTTTTTGGATGTTTTTCTTTTGTTTGTCCCTCGTCTTTTTCGGCATCACTCTCTTCTCAAATGAATTATCTTTAGGGTTTAGGCCCTTTCTAATCCATTTCCAATTGGGCTTTTTTTTCGCGTTGAACCCGGCGATCCGAAATCCAATCCGATTCGACCTTTTTCTCAGCATGGGACCCGAAATCCGATCCGACCTTTTTTGGTCTGCTGCCTCCCGCCCCTAATGACTTGACATTTTTGTCGAACTGCAATTCCCTGTTACCTTGGTTTGAGCTCGTCGAACTTTTCGTTGACTCAGTCTCCGTTACTTCTGAACAATTTTCCTCCTCCTCCTCACATTTTTCGTTTTCATTTTTTAATTTCAAATTTTCAATTAAAGAAATTTCGAAAAATTCGGCTTTGTTGTAGACAATTCCAGCGGAACAAAAAAAACTTTCCAAATCGTCAATGTCCAAAAAATGCAAAAAATCTTTCCGCTTTTCTTCGTCACCATTTAGCGCTAATTAAAAGAATAAGAAAATAAAAGATAAAAATTTATTATAGGATACTTTGGATTAATTGGTCCCATTTTGGCTCCATTTTGCGGCGTTCTTTTTGACTTTTCGTTATTATATTTGTCAATATTTTTAAGTGCATTTTCTGAATTTTTTTACTTATGTACACACTTTTCATCTGCTCAGGTTCTTTCTCATCAGTTTCTGCATTATTTTCTTCCTCTTCTTTCATTTTTTTAATTTTCTTTAAAATATTCTTTAATTCTTTTTCGCCATTTTTATCCCATAATAATGTTTCACTTTCTAAATTTACAATTTTAAACCAATTACGAACTTAAATTTGCATATAAATAAGTATATGTTTATGAGTTGAATTGGCAAATCATGACTGAACAAATTAATTCAAAATATTTCACTAAAACCCCTAAATATTAAGGCAAATGCCTTAAGTATTATTTTTATAATTTGTTATTTTAAATATTATTTTACTTTGTATTATTAAATTTGTCATTTTTAGGCTCCACCGATTGACTCTTTCCTTTTGCGCGTTACAAATTTCGTACAAAATGCGCCCAATTAACCACATTTCATTCATCAATTTGGTGTCAAAATGTTCTCCCATTGAATTCATTGCCACAAATAAATCGGCTGCAATTTGTTCGTTTTGTTTTTCGGCTGTCGAATTGGCAGTCAATGCGCCATGGTAATGGCTGATCAGCCAATTTTCGTTTGAAAAGACTGAAATAAAAAATATATTTAAAATTTCTAATTTGATAATTATTTAATTGTTTTGCTAATTGAGTCCATTATTTGTTTGGTGATAACGGCACATTAACTTTACATACACTTTTTATTCAGCAGTTTTTGTTGGATTGGTGGATTTTTCCAAAGTTTCATTATCCCATTGAAATTCAGTAATTGTTCCAATTTTGCTACTGCCCCCCGCTCTTGGCGTATGATTAGTAAAAGTTCGGCATCACTTTCTTTGTCTTCGTTATCATTTAAATACATTTCAATTAGCTCCAAATGTTTTCGTTTCAAAAATTTCCGTTGCTCTTTCACAGTTTTTGCCAAATTCTGTCCAAAATATTTTTGCCTTTTGTGCCATTTCTCTAGCGGGTTAATAGTCCATGTGGTCAACTCTTTTAAATAGGCAATGGATGGGCAAACGAGTCGCCAAATTTGACTTTTGCCATTTTTGAAATTGGAAATTAAACGAAGGATGGCAAATATTTCGGCCCTTTCTTTTGCAAATTTGTTCATTTTTTGCGGATTTACCTTCAGTTCATTCATCAAAATTTGTTCTCTGTTTTTTATCGTCTGAATTAATATTTTCACTGAGAGAATGTTTTCATCTGTATTTGCTTCTGCGGAAATGCCATTTTTGAGAATTTTTTTGTAAAGCGAAATGCCTTCTTTAGCGTCGAAAATTACTAAATAATTAATATTTTTAATTAATAAATAATTCTTCGAAAATATTTCCAAAAATTACAATTCTTCAGAAAACAAAAACCGAACTTACGAATTCCGGGAAGATTAAATGCATTTTCATTGACATGATGCATAAATTGTGGCTTTTTTTGGAATAAAAAACCCAAAACGAACGAATGAATTTGCTCAAAATACGGTGAAATGAGAAAGTGATCCACAATTTTTCTTCTTGTGTCGCCATCATTTTCACACTTTGGCTTCTCCCATTTTTCAATGGAATTTTGAGACGAAATTGGAAAAAAATGACCCTAAAAGGGAATGGAAATAATTAATTATTAAAAACAAAATGTGTGATTAAATGGGACTCAATTTGTGTTACTGAATTGAACCATCAAAAAATTTTGTAACTCGAAAGCCAAAACTCGAAAAGCAGAAAACAAGATTTTCAAACGAATTACGCCCTGCCCTGTTCCGGGACCAATGTTCTACCAGCTGACTGCCCACTTAAGGGATCACTTTTCTCCCCCATTATCCCATTATCTTCTTCTTACTAAGCTTATCTTCACTATATCATTACCATTTCCATTAAATGGCCCATTTCTTTCAGCTGTTTTTTCCACATTTCGTTTTCATTTGCCATCACTTTATTATTGGCAATCCATGCCGTGAAACTTGCCAAATAGCACGCTTTGGTCAATTCTCCGTCCTTTTCATCCATTTTTGAAAGAGTTTCCTCCAATTTGGCATTCTGTACCGCAACCGTAATTGCCGCCATTCGCAATAATTTGGAATTTTCCTTCGATTTGAATGGACGGACCATCGACAAAAGATTTTCCCGTAAAATTTTGTGGTAAAAATAAAAAACATAAATTGTCAGAGCACTTTTGTCTTTGTCACTAATTTGCTCATTACTGAATATCATTTTTTCATATATTTCGTTTAAATGAAATAATTCGGCATTGTCTAAATTCCCTTTGAAATTTATCTTTTTTTTTTTACCATTTTTACCCAAATCTGCCAAATGTTTTGTCGGTTTCTTCTCCACGCTTCCTTCAATAAGATGTTCATGAACACTCGAATCATTTGAGATTTTTTCCACCAATCGTTTTCTGTCAATATAAATTTCTGAAAAAATAATTAATTTTCGGCTATAATTCTCATATTTTCTTCCCAATTTGGCAACATTACTTCGTAATTGTGCCCGAAATTGGTCATTTTGCAGCAGTTCTTGGAGAATTTCATTGTGAGTCAAAGCCAAAAACGTTTCGTACGGTAACTCATTAGACTGTGCCACTTCAGAAAAATCACCAAATAATATGTTTTTAATCCAATCAAATGCGTTAAGTTTTTCCAAATTGGCTTGTTTGACGTCAGTGATTGTTGTCCAACCGGGCACCGAATCCATGGCATCTTCAGCCATTGCCAAAGCTTCGTCCAACATTTCTTTTTGGTCCCTTTTTAACAAAATTTTCGTTTCTTTACTAATGAGCCTAAACTTTTTGCTGTTTTTTTTTTTGTTGGTATGGTCAACTATTCACAGACCATTGGTAATATGCAAGCATATCGAGCACAAATTTGGCCTTCCGAAACACAACTTCGTCATTAGTGCAGTCAAAAAAGCGAATGTAATTTCGAATTTGGATTTTGGTGATTTGTTCAGTGGACAATTCTGCAAAATGGACGCACAGTGAAATGATAAAATGAAAAAATAATTTATTATTTCGTAATAAAGGCCACCCATGCGCGTTTCGTAAAAGGGCAATTAACAAAAATATAAGGTTTATATATTTTTATTTAAAAGTCTAAAGGAGTTTTTTTTATTATTTGAGACTTTTAAATTATCGATACAGTCAGGTGTAAAAGCATTGTATTAAAAAAAATTTTAACCAAAAACCCAAAATTATAGTGATGAAAAATTTGAGAAAATCCTCATATTTTAAAATTCGATGGTGATCGAAAAGGTAACTAAACCAACGCGATCAGATCACTCTTAATAGGATTCAGAAAACTCGAAAATGGCTAGATACTGGGATAAGTTCGTGAAAAATATATAAGGGGTTGAAAAAATTTTCAAAGAAAAAATAAACCATTAGAAAGAGTGCACGGAAATTTTTTCCCATACTAAGAACCTTGAGTTTTTTCACAGACTACCCACAGTTTCTAGACATTTGGAAATTCAGAATGATTTTTTGGTTTCAAATTATTTTACATTTGACTTTATTTACAATAAGTTAGGGCAATTTCTTAAAAACTTTTTTAAAACTGCTTACGCAATATATTCACATAAATTTTAAATATATAAATTTATATTTCTTTTTTTTCTCACTGTTTCGGAGCAACCTCTGAAAGTCCGGGTATTTCGTGAGCATTTTTTGGCACAATCCTTCTGTGTTTTTGTCGTTTATTAAATACAATTGGTTCAATCTGTGCACAGCCATCTTCTCGTCCACCAATGAGTCTTTTAAAAAGTCGGAAAATGCATTTTGCGACCGATTCAGTCTGATCAGATTGACCGTGTGCTGCTCCAACAGTTCGTCTCGTATTGTGCCCAACTGTTTTGCTGACAGAAGCCTAATGCCTGTTTTGTCTGGTGAATTTTTCTGAGTTTTGCTTTGGCTGCACAATTGTACTAATGAGTTCAAAAATGAGAACAGTGAAGAAGAAGAAGACTCCTTTGCTTCGGTTTTTGTAAATGTATGCAAAATTTTTATAAATTTTTGATTCCATAATTCTTCAAAAGCATCCAAAAATTTTTCTTTTTGTCTTTTTTTTATCATTGATTTTTTGGGTGTTAAAACTTTGACGAGAATTTCAAAAATGCGACCAAAGAATATGCGAATTGCGAGACCAAATTCAACAATTTTCATCTCTTTTTGGTCACCTAACAGCATCTTAACATAATGTTGAGCCAATCTTTGGTCATCAATGATGTCTTAATTGATTTTCAAATAATATTTTTCAAATTTTATTGCCAATTAAATTAATAAAATATTCAAACCAATTGCCATGATCAGAGGTTGTTCCAATTCAAGCTCCTCTAACAAATTTTCTCCAATTAATTTTACGATTTCATTTTTAATTGCGAGAATTTTTTCACAATTTTCCCCCAAATTTTTGGTGCGCAATGTTCGCATTTTGTAGGCAAATTCAGTTTCAAAAGTTAATTTGTTTTCTCCAAAGAATTCCAACATTTTCCTATTATTTAAAAATATTTTACATTATGACAAAATGCATTTTTTACCAATCGAAAATGTCCTTTTTGTTTTTGCGCCCAATTTTAATTTGCCAATTTTCTTCCATTCGTTTGGCCATTAGAAATGCAATTGCCCTCTGATGCAACAATTTTTGGTCATTCATAAATTTGTTAATGTAATTTTCGATTGTTCCTTTTTTGCCCATTTTTTCCCAATTGTTCAATTCTTCTTCCATTTTGGCACAATCAATTTCATCATAATGCACATTTTTGCATTCACTTTCTCCAATTAATCCGTCTCTTTTTGCTTCCAACAATTTATTTGCATCTTAAATTAAATAATATTATTATATTAAATTAATATAAATTAAAAATATTTCGTAAAAACTCGCTCAAAATATAGCGAATATGGCGAAATGACTTCCAATATTCGCAGCTTTTCACAATTGGTGATGAATTTTTAACCAAAGTTTCAATGCCCAAAAATTGCTCCATTCCTTTCTTCAGCACATTTTCTTGGTTTGGATTTAATTTTTTGTTTGCTTTTGCCATTTTGAATAATTCTTCCATTTCATTTTGATAAACAATTGCCTCTATTTGTGACAGTGAAATTTCTGTAAAGTTTGTGCCCTTTTTTGCGTTTTCTTCAGTTGAAAGACCAAATAAATTTGTATAAAAACGGTCAATTTGATCATTGCTAATTGCTAAAATATTTATTTAATATTTTTTGTGAAAATAATTTTTTACCTTTGTCAAAGGCATTTACGTAAAATTGGAATAAAAATATAGTTAAAAATATTGAAACCCATGGGGTTTTCAGAGATGTAATCATAATATATTAGTAAATTCCCTAAATATTAAAAAAATAATATAAATATTTTAATTCTTTATGCAAAATTTATTGGTTAAGTGAAGGCTTAAATATGCATCTAAAATGGAGAAAAATATGTTGTCTAAGATTAATTTTGCAAATGCCAACCATTTAATGCCGTCACTTAACTGTCTGAGAATGATTTATGCAAATTTTGATTTGCTTTAAAATATAATCTTTTTATATTTTCTTCATAATATGCAACAAATATGCATATTTATCATTTACATTTGCTTTTGAATTTGTGAATAAAATTTCATCAAACTTACAAAATCTTTCAAAAATTCTTAGGGTAGGGGTCGGCGGTGCCGACTAAAAAGTGCAAAAGGCGCTGCAGAGGAAAATTTTGTTAAACTTTCTTAACATGGTTTGACTACGAATTTTAAACATTTCTATGAAATGATCCTTTTTTTTACATTAAATGGCCAAAAGGGTGATTTTTGAATTTTCAAAGCAGCGGGAGCTATTTCAAAGTACTGTACTTTGAATCCAAGTACAAATCCCTATCTTGGCTTTATATTATACCTTTTCAAAAGTAACAAATAAAATACAGAATGCAACAGCTTTTTTGATAAAATAAAAAAAAGGTAAATCCAACTTATACAATTTTGAACAATATCAATCCCAAAAAAAAAAAAAATTGTATCCCAACACTTGATGCATCATCAAAATTACACTAATTCTTTCGCCAGAAACTTTTCCTCGCTCATTTGTCCGTTTTTGGTTACTTGTGACACTTTGACTCCCGTGTCGCATAGATTGACTAATCGCCATTTATCAAATTCGCATTCACCTTGCAAAAATTGTCGTATTCCTCTCGCAGTTGGCCGTCGTATTGGGTTAATACGAAGACAGGCCTAAGTTTTTAATTTTAATTACCCAATTTCAAAAACAAAATGGCTTACCTTAATGATGTGAAAGAATTTTGGAAATTTATATTTAATCCTTTTCAGATATTGCCTGTACGGTTTGTCAGGGCTCTGAACCAATTGTTTTGCATAATGGTATCTAAAAAAATTGTTGTACATCAGGGATGTAACGGAATTCCGAGTTCCGGTTTTCGACCTTTTTGGCGTTGGAATTCCGATTTCCAAAATTTTTAAGGGCTCGAAATTCCGATTTTTCGGCAAAATTTATAAATTTTTATTTTTTCCCTAGATTTATCTGAAAATTAAGCTTGTTTTTGATTAAAATCTGTTATCAAAGCATATCAAAATTTTCTTGCGGCGCCTGTCGGCACCATCGATTCCTTATTCCTTGATTTTTCCCAAATTTATCTCAAAAATTTCCCCAAGTTTACCTTTTTGATTAATATTATCCAAAAAACTAAAATTCGTAGTTTCGATGCAAAATCTATTAGTAAAATAATTAATTTTCAAAAATTTCCGACCTTTTTGTGGTTGGAATTCCGAGATTTGGTCTTTTCGCTTTTTTAAAACCCTTAATTTTTTCAGGTTTTTCTTTTAGGTTTTTTATTTAAAAAACAAAGCCTTCATTACCTACTAAGGTTGAGCACAGCATTATAGATGTTCTTTTCGTCATTTGAGTTCTTAATTACCACTGGGTCAATGTCGAACAAGGGGGTCATCAACAAGAACTCAATTATCATCACCCCAATTGACCAAATGTCTGATTTTGAAGATACCTTTTAGGAATTGGTTTTTAAATTTTATAAAAAAAAGTTTTCTTTATTTAAAATGCTTTTCTATTCGAATTATTTTATTTTATTTAAAGAAATAAACTGGGTAAACGTGCGCTTCCTCAACTTTCATCTTGCTACACAAATTGACCTGCTCGGGACTGCTGTATCGATCATCGCTCCACATTGTGCCACGATACTTTATTTTTAAAAATATTTATCCAAAAATCATATAATTCAAAAAATTTTGCATAAAAATATAAAAAAATTGGTCCCCTGGAATGGCCAAACAGAAGAACACGGGGTTTTTGCCAATTCTTGGCACTCGGAATACCCAACCCTAACTATCCGTTTTTTGGACCATTCCTGAAAGATCGAACTTTATTCAAGTTCAGAAATATTTTCCCTGTTGAGGCATTTGTTAAATAGCGCCACCACTGCCATTTTACTGAATTTTCGACTTTTAATCATAACATTTCTCAGAAAAAACCCAAATTAAATAATCGTATTATACGATACTCGTTGAATGGCTGGCTCTATCGGCCTTACAAATTCCAAAAATACATTTAAGTTTTTCAAGAGTTATGGCAATTTTTCGATTTTTTGGGCCCAATGTTTAAAAATGTGGAAGCTAATAGAGCAATTCAAGGGCTATATATAGTATGATACAAAGATTTGTTTAATTTGGCTTGTTCTGAGAAAAAAGTTACGACAAGATTTAACCGAAAATTAGTTAAAATGGCAGTGCGAAATTGTAAAATGGCAATGGTTGCGCATTAAAATAACGAACAGTGTGACACAATTTAACAATGCACTAGCACCCATATTTTTTTCAAATTTGTATTTCTTATTGAATATTAAATATTTTTCCCTTATTTACCTTACACACATTTGCCACCATGCGTTCATCTGTTGTGCTTTCCATATTTGGTTTGATGAATTCACTTCCGCCAAAATCGATTACTTTTAATATTTCCTTTTCAACTCCCTCATCGTCCACTTCATTCACAAAAAGCATGTTGTCCGATTTAAAGTCCAAATGAATAATCGCTTAATTATTATTGTTTTTAATTGAAATTAATTTTTTAACATGTTTTTTTGAAGCCAATTACGCCCTCTGAAAATTGGAATCCAAACTTCAAAACAATCAAAAAATGGTCCATATGTTACTTTTTTTGACTGTTTTTATACAAAACAGATTGTGGAAGTACAGTAGGTGTAATAAATAAAAAGGGTAAAAAAATTTTAAAAATTAATTTATTTATTTTTTATTTGAGCTCCATCGATTTTTTTAGCCCATGTAAAAAAGTTAAAGTTTAAGACCCTATATATATTTTTTTTATCTTTTCTGGCTAACAAAAAATTACAGGTTTAAACTTTAAAGCCACGAAAAAAATGTTTTTTCAATTTTTTTTATTTAATTCCCATCGATTTTTTTAACCCAGGTAAGAATATTTTAAATTTAAGACCCTATATATATATGTTTTTTTTTCTATCTTTCGGTGGCTAACAAAAAATTTACGGGCTTAAACTTTAAAGCGACGAAAAAAAATGTTTTTTTTTTGATTTTTGTGGTTTAATTAATATTTCTCACTAATTAATATAGAGCATAAGAGAATTGCAAAATTATTACATTTATTTTTTATAAGTTTTCATATTGAAGATGCAAAATTTTCAAAATCCGGCTAATTTAAAATATATTGAAATTTTAAAGAAATTTTTACTTTTGTGCATTTCCGAAACAGCATCAACTACATGGAATAAAATTTGTTCAATTTCGAGACCAATCTCTTCAGTCGGTGTCTTCTCATTTAACCAACGCTCACGCATTTTTTGTAAACGTTTCATCAAATCTTCTTCACCACGCTCAAGCACAAAAATGAGGCGATTTTTTGCCTTATCTTCATATCTAAAAAAGGGTTTAAAATTCCCTTATTTTCTTTTATTTGCCTTTTTTGCTAAAGGTTACCCCAAAATTCGAAAGGAGCTGTTGGGAAAATATCTATCAACAAATCAGTACGGCTCTATGAAAATCCGACACTGGAAAATCCGACTCAAGCGGAAAATCCGACACAAGCGGAATATCCGACACTGGAAAATCCGACACTAATTAAATTTTGAAAAATAATTTATGAATTTTGTAATAATATTTAATAAGTTGATACCATTAAATGAGATTCATGTCTTGATTTTTAGCATATTTTTACTAAGTGATGAAACGAATACAAACATTGTTTTACACTCAAAGTCAATTATTTTGAAATTAAAGTGATTTAGTTTCCCTATTTTAAATGTATCAAAGAAATTAATATTATTTCAAAGTTCGTAAATTATTTTTAAAAATTTAAAGTAGTGTCGGATTTTCCAGTGTCGGATTTTCCGCTTGAGTCGGATTTTCCGGTGTCGGATTTTCCAGTGTCAGATTTTCCGGCTCCCATCAGTATGACACTACAAATTTACCCATTCACCTGTGCTCTAAATTCAGTTTAGATATAAAATTTTTAACAACCCAAAAAATCTGATAACTTGTAAATGAGTGATCCGAAGTGATTGTGGCCAAAAATTTCGCTCTCTGAGAGTAATTGAATAATCACCATTGATACAATTCGAAAGCTTCAAGTGTTTAGAAAATTTCATTAAGCAGATGTTTAATGACTAAAAAATTCGAAAAAAGGTTAGAAAATAAAACTCATGAAATTCCCGGTTTTTTGCATAATAAAAATTCTAACTCCCTTAAGAATTTTAATCGCTTAACATCTGCTAAATGAAATTTTCTAAACACTTGAAGCTTTCGAATAACATCAAGTTTATAAAAATTGATGGATAAAGAAAAAAGTTACGAACAAAGAATTCGTCCGTCAGCGAGTTATCATGTACCCGAGATCGGAGCGGTGTGACTTTTTTCGTCTTTTTTACCGGTTTTGTCCGGTCTCTAGTATTTGGGTTGGTTAATATTAAGAGATGGGAGCCCTGATATAATCAGGTATTATCATTTTCGATTATATTTCTTATATTTTTAATTCGAGCCCAACTATGAATGACTTTTTATTTCCTAACTCCTAATTTTTATACAATACTCGAAGTTATATACTTAAGTTTTGAATCCGATTGAACAACAGAAACTCACTTGTCAAACAAATGAATGATGTGCTGATTGTGCGCACTTTTACGGAACACCTCCAAAAATTGTTGCTCCTTTTTCAGATCATCCAACACATAGGCTGGCAGCAAGTTCAACAGTACCGATTTGATGCTAACGCATTGGTTGATCGGCTTCCCATCAATGTCAACCGCATTCAACGGACTTGCGTGAAATACCTAACAAAAGTGGAAAAATTCGCACATTTTTAGAAAAATTGGTATATTGGCTGATTGTTAGTTTTGGTTGTACCGGTGCTAGACCATTTGTTAAATTCCACCACTATGGGCGTTTTAGATTAGTTGGCAGCAACCGTGTACGGACATTTCGCCACCCGACGTTTTTCCACCCGACATTTCGCCACCCAAGCCAAAATCGGACGTTTAACCACCTAAGCAAAAAAAGGACGTCTCGGTACCAGTTTTGCCACCTCTAAGAAAAGCCACCCATTGCCTTCAAAAAGCTGAAATATGTTATCACTACTCCATTCAATGCTAAAATTTAAATTTTGGCTTAGGTGGCGAAACGTCCGATTTTGGCATAGGTGGCGAAATGTCCTGTAGCCGGCAGCAACACCAAAATAATTAAATAATAATATATTGTGTTTAAGCAGATTTCCCAAACATAATTCGTCAAAACGCTGCTCAAAAGCAACGAAAATAAGAAATCTTGGTGTCGTACGATAGCTCTTGATTGGCTCTAAAGTGCCAATTTTCGTAACACTCGATCAAATTTTTGAAAATTGGAGGGTTAATATAGTCATTCAGTAGCTATCGATGCTACTATGTCTGTTAAATTTGATTTCTTGGAAAAAAGTTATGACGAATTATGTTCAGAAAACTAGTAAAAAATGGCGGATTTAGAAACGGCCATAGTGGCGGAATTTACGAAACGACCCAGCACGGATTGTACCTATTAAATAGAGGAAGATGGTCAAAACTTAAAAATCATTCAAAAAGCCGGATCCGTTTCCGGGTTTTTTTAATAGGGATGTTGCAAGTTTCTCGCTTTTCGCCTTTTTTGGGCATTTCGCTTTTCGCCTTTCGCTTTTTGGCGCAAAAGCGAAATAAAAATACACCACTAAAGACTGTTTTTTTTTTGGAAAATAGGAGAATCTCGAAGAAAATAAATTATTTAAAAAATAATAAATAGAGTTAGGATTTTTAGTTGCTAAAAATACTTAAATAATTATAAAATTGTTGCGAAAAAAGTGCAAAATGGTGCTAAAAATGGCAAAAATGCACTAAATAATTGCGAAAGTAGGAAAAATTTTGAGATGGATAAGCGGCAAACTTTTTGATAAATTTTCTATTCTTAGGGGTATACTTTTCAAAATTTAAACAAAAATTGGCGCCGACATGGCGTAGATTTATATGTGCCGAAATTTTCTGTTTCCTATAAAACATTATATAAATTTTTTTTCAAATACTTATGAATAGCTCATGTTGGAAAATAGTTTTTTTTAGTAAAATAATTTTTTGACTAACTCGTGAAGTTGCACCGCCACTGATTGGCTCCGGAAGCACATAATATTCATCAATTTTGTTCTGGGTTAAATTTTTAATACGCAAAATTGCCATTTTTGTGATCAAAAATTTGTTGCACAAATCCATTTGGTCGACTAATTCCTCAGCATTTGGAATGGGCTCCAATTCCAAGAAATTGCCTTGTTTCAATAAATTGATCATCTTTGTCGGCTGATTTTTAGCCAGGCTTTACACAAAAGGAAAATTTTTTTATCTAATAGTAAACGCTTTGATTGATTAAAATTTGCAATGTTAAATGTTTAATAAAGAATTGAGCCTTGCTTTAATTGAAAAAGTGACTACCGTATTTCCTCTAATAGGCGCCCCAGGGCTGCTAGGCGGCAAATAGAGGGGGGGGGGGGGGGGGGAGGGCGGGGACGGCTATTTTTGAATCAAAAATTTTCGATATTTCTTAAAATTTCTCTATAATTTCTGAGACTTTGAAGTTTTCTGTTTGAAAACGACAATTTAAACAAGGGGCACTTTCGTAAACATTCCGAAATGAAAATATCGTAGTTAAAAGTGCAATTTGGGGTCAAAAATAAGAATTTTTACAAATATTCCAAATAGCACTATATTCGGGAAGAAATTTGTCATCGCAAGCAATACTCTGAACATTTCCGTTTTCGAAAGCATTTTTCATCTTGCTTTTTAAAAGTTCAAACGGCCGAGACCGGTGGTGCCGATTGGCGCCACAGGCGGGGAAATTTTTGAAAAATAGATGTATTTTGTTAACAGATTTGCAGAAAAAAAGAACAATTAAGACTTTGAAAAGGTTATGAGAAAAACTAAGCGATTAAGGTTAGGTGACCTCTGGCTTTCCGGACCAGTGTTCTACCAGCTAAACTACCGACCATGTCCTCTCCGGCTCCCCATTTTGCCCGATTATAAGGGATCACTCTTCTCTTCCACTGATCCCATTAATTTTCTCTTATTTGTTAGCGAGCTTCTCTTCACTACATCAGCGGCAATTGGAGGGGGTCACAAAGGGGGGGGGGCGTCAAATAGAGGGAGGGAAGGGTCTATTTTTCGATCCCCTTCTAGGGGGAAGGGGCGTCAATTGGAGGGCGGCATCTATTAGAAAAAATACGGTAATTAAATTTTTGCATTAATTTAAATAGTTTTATTTTACACTTACACATATTTGTATATATTGCCTATGTGTCACACACTTACTTAAATGGGCCTGAATTTCTTTCTGCCGGGACCAAATATTTTTTTTGCGCCTCAAGTTGATGACGCAAAGTCCCATTTGATTCTGGGTTTAACCATTTTGGCGCTCTAATGCCATTATGGCCAATGGCATCACCGACTACATTTGCACCGCGGTGTATGAATGAAGACAATTTGCCAAACACCGGACTTTTCGGTGGTAACGGAAACTGACGCGGACCTTTGGGCGGTTTTTCTTTGATCACTTTGTCCGACTGATTAGCATTAATATCCTCCTCATTGAATGGCATTTCATTTGGCTTAATTTTGGTTAGCTTTGTATGCTGTTTGCTTTGCCTGAATGTGTTACCTCATGTGCCAAGTGGTCAGATTCTGTTAGCTTTTCATCTTGCAACTCTATCTGGGAGTTTTCTCTTAACTGATCAGCTTCGAGTCGCTCCAGATTGGTTGGAATTGGCATTTTGTTCGGCGACTGGACACTCACTGGACTTTTTTGATTTGCAGGTAAATATTCACTTTTGGCATTTAGTTGCCCGCTGAGGAAAATTATTAAAAAGAAATAACATTCCACCTTATCACCCCTTTTGATGATGAAGTTTAACATCTAAGTATATAGAAATTAGAGTTGGGGTTTCATATAATAAAGATATATTATATATATTATGAATAAATGTAAATATTTTTTGTACATATTCTAAAGATACAAAACAAGCATAATACTTGGGATTGCCTGCCTATTTTTCATAGAATTTTATGAAATGATGGCCTATTGATTGGGAACCACCCTCTCTTTTTCTTGTTAAGCCCTAATACCAGCAGCTTTTAAAAATTATTATTTTATCGTACGTGCAATTTTTGGTGTCACTCGCATGATCATGGCAATGTTCGAATGAAATTTAATATTCAATACCCTCCATTTCCATTTTGATTTTACATATTCTAGTTAAGCATAATATAAGAAACCTTATTTGAAAATCTGAATAAAAGTCAAGGGCATATAATAAACTGCGCAATGTTTGTATTTCAATAAAGCAAAGCCAATAGTTGGAAAGTGGAAAGAAATGAAAAAAAAATTTTATTTTTTCTATTTCAAAAACAGGCAAAAATAATTTTTTTTTCAAAAAGTCCAAATCCATAATTAAATAGTTAGAATTCGGTAAAAGGTTAATAAAAGTGGAAGCATTTACAATGGGATTTTTCTCTTTTACAAAAACACTTAAATGCTTTTTCTTTTATTAATTCTTAATATTCCCGTTTTTCTACTGTATATTACTACTTTCCACCGCCCACTTCGATTCACGAAAATGAACACCATTTTTTGTTTGTCTGTCATTGTTTTTGTCATCAGTTTGTGCGGGTGATCAATAGGAAGTTGTAGCAATCGAGCGCTGCGCAAATTGTAGCATTGCAGAGGCCAAATGCTGGAAACTGGTCGGGCATGTCCGGCCACTGATCTGTCTGAAAGCCAGGTATGACCCCTATCAGACTGATCAGTGGCCGGACATACCCATGGACATCTGGCCTGATAAAAAAAGTGAGTAAAAAATAAAAATTTTGAAATAATTAAAAAAATATTTTCTATTTATTGCTGCCCAACTAAGTTGTTTTGGCATTTTCTTTTTGTGGCTGACTATTCTGAGTTTTTTGTTGTTCTCGGTAACAATTTTTTAAAAAGCAAAAATTTTATTCAAATTTTCAAGGGTTCAAAAAATGGCCAATATTCAACGTCCCTCGCCCCCACTCATCTCGGCGCCATTCGAATTGGCAAATATTTTTGTATTTAGTCATTGCCGTTGGATGTTTTATAATTGGCGCTAATATACTCCACGTAAATGAAGAAGTGGTCAATGCCAAAAAAGAGTTTTTATATTTTTTTTGTTGATCAGGATTACATACATTTTTTTAAATATTAAAAATCAAAAAATATCACACATACGAAAATGATTACTAGGGTAGGAACGCTGCCCGTCATTTTTCCGACACGTCGTTTTGCCGACCCGTCGTTTTGCCGACCCGTCGTTTTGCCGACTAAGCCAAAATTAGTCGTTTTGCCGACAGTCAAAATTAGTCGATTCTTTGCCAAATTTAAGTAAATTTTAATCCTTTTTTAACCAAGTCCTATTTTACTTCTACATATTTAATGGTTTAAGCAAATTTCAGTAAAAACCTTTAGTCAGAGCGGCAGAATACATAAAAACAAAAAAAAATTGGTAAAAGTAGAATCAAATCAGTTTTTCCTCAATGTCTTTCAATTATCCAGCATATCCTTCGATTTGAAGTCCAAGACCAGCATAGTTGTGGTCCAAAAGAAACGCTTGGGCACCTGTTTAGGTGTAACGTTTTGTTTTCAAAATAATAACAAATTACTTTGTGTTACATCGATGGGTCGGAGACCGTTGGGCACAAAAGCGTTCGGTCCGAGTGTCAGTTGATGCTGGGTCATTCCGATGTAGGTGTGACAAAAATAAAGGAAAAAACCGTCCAAAAAATTGATCAAATGGACTATTTGACAAAAGCGTAAACAAAATAAATGATTGTTAAGTGGTGCTTGGCATTCGCCTGTTTGGGTATGTCGCCCTTCGACCGATCTCGCTCGATGTTCAGCTCGTCCTCCTCCACTTCCGGCTTTAGTTTTGTTCTCAGCAAAATCGGCACAATATTATGGCAGAAATTTGAAAGTCTTCCCTCTGTTAAATGCTAAATTTTGGTTTAAATTTAATGCAACGCGAGGGTTCACAACCGTTAAATTCGGGTCGAGTTCGAGTGAGACATTCTTCGGGACAAATTGGGTCATTTTCATCAATTTCACATTGTCATCCAAATTGTTGTGGCCCGGCTTTCGCATCAATTGTTGCAGCGAAGCGAACATTCCGGAAAGGGAACAGAATTTCTGCACAATGTCGGCCCATTGCACATCCACGTATGTTTCATCTGCGGTTGAATTCCTCACCTCCGCCAGAAGCCGAGTCGGTTTGATTCGGGGTTGGCTTTGACTAAATATGTAAAAGTAAAATAAGACTTGGTTAAAAAAGGATTAAAATTTATTTAAATTTGGCAAAGAATCGACTAATTTTGACTGTCGGCAAAACGACTAATTTTGGCTTAGTCGGCAAAACGACGGGTCGGCAAAACGACGGGTCGGCAAAATGACAACGCGCCGGTAGGACACTGTCGGTTAACCGAACCGAAACCGAAATCGAAAACCGTTTTTAGTAATTTTGTATTTGATTCTATCGACTTACAAATCAATTACCAGTTTTCTTGAAGTTTTTTAATCGTCCACTTATATTTTCAGGGCACAAAAACAATTGGCATACTATGGGCGCAAAGATTTGGAAATTTTTTACTGAAGTAAAAATTGGCAGCGAAACAAAACGAAAATGCTTAAAATGTGGTGATTTTTTAATGACTCCCAAGGACCGGTCGACTTCAAATATGATCAACCATTTAAAAAGCAAAAACCATAAGGAAATTTTGAAAGCGTTTGATACAGACGATTCGAATACGGTTATTTTATTTTATCTTTTTTCCCCAAAAATTTCGATTTTTTTAGGTGCCTAAATTGCGTGCTGGGACGTTTGTTAAATTCCGCCACTATGGGCGTTTGTTAAATCCGCCATCTTTTACAGATTTTCCGAACATAATTTGTCATAACTTTGCCCAAAATTAACCAAATTAAACAATCCTGGTATCATCCGATAGCTATTGGATAGCTCTATTTATCTACCAAATTTCAAAAAAATTGAATAAGTTTTAAAAAAAATATAGCCAAAAATATTTTTATTTTTCAATCTCACGGTCCTAATTTTCGTAAAACTTAATCATAATTTTTGAAATTTGGAAAGTTAATAGAGCTAAATAATAGCTATCGGACCATACCAAGATTATTAAATTTGGTTGCGTTTGAACAAAGTTATGACGAATTATGTTCGGAAAATTTGTAAAAAATGGCGGATTTAACAAACGCCCATAGTGGCGGAATTTAACAAACGACCTAGCACCCCTAAATTGACATCACTTTGGACTCAGAAAAAGACAGAAGCAGATTTGCAGAGTCAGTTGGATGAAAAGTTGGTCAGTATAATGGCACGCCATAATATCTCGTCCTGTTTTTTCGACGACAGTGACTTGCAAAAGTTATCACAAATGGCATTTCCAGGCCAAAAAGTACACTGAAAATATTAAATTCTCTATTTTGTACAAGTTGAGGTTTATTCACGCCGTCATTACACTCGAGAAGTCATACCGCGGATGGCCAGTGAAATAAGGGCAAACATTGTCGGACAAATTGGCTCTAACAAATTTTCAATTACAAGTGATGGCTGGCAGAAACCCAGCAAATTTCCTGCGTTGTTAAGGTAGGAAATGAATTAAAAAGCTAAGCAAAAGAACACTTAAGCTTGACCACCCACACAATATCTGAAGATTTTCAAAGAATTGACAGTGTTCTCGCAGTAATTGAAGTTGTGTCAGAACACACTGGCGACGAAATTGCAAAATTGATTGAAAATTTCTTCGATTGTTGCTTGCGTGAGAGATGACGCAAGAAATATGCCGAAATCTTGCCGTTTGTTTGGCATTGATAGGTACTAGTTCATTTTTATTTTGCTCTTTTCTCTTTTTAGTTTCCAATGTTCTGCACATTTGAGCATCTAGCAGTACGCAGTGCTTTACAATGTAATGATCGAATGACTCAATTAATCTCAACTTAAGAAAGTGGGTCGGCGGAACGCACAGATCTAATCTCGTAGCACTTCTCAAAAATATCAAGAAATTGAAGGAATGCCTGTGAAAAAATTCCTATGGTCTTTTCGATGGAACAGCACTTATGCAGTGTTGTCAAGTTTTTTTGAAAATAAAGCCCCGCTTCTCCGAATATCTGAGAGCAATGTCGGATCTCCAAAAAAAGCCTGCAAATATGTCACAAAGTGAGTGGACAAATTTGAACGACTCTGAAAACACTGAACCAATCACGAGAGGAGGTTTTGCTATAATCGGAGAATTGTGCAAATTCTTAAAAGTGTTTCACGTTGAAACGTGTAGGGTTAGTTACTTTTTGTTTTATTCCGGTTAATTTGATAATTTAGTTGTCGCAAGAGCAATCTACGGCCTCGGCATATATTCCAACAGCAAAAAAATTTTTGATTTTTTTACGCGAAAAAATGTGTAAAAATGTTGGTGTAAAAGAAATTAAGAATAATTTGGCAGAAAATTTGCAAACTCGTTTGGCACCAATTGAATGTAACAAAATTTTGAAATTTTCTATGTTGGTTGATTCAAGATTTGCGTTTGATGAAGAATTTTTATTGAATTTCGAGTGGGATATGTTAGAAGACGAATATATCCATATGACCTTAAGAGGTTTGGTAGTATATTAGTAAACCAAATATAACATTTTGCTTAGATAACGAGTTTCCCACGGAACTTCAACCAAATACCGCATCGAATGATTCGCAAAGAGAGTTGAAGGCTTCATATAAGGTGTTAAAATTAAGATTTTTCTTTATTAATAAACCATAATTAAGGCTGAGTTCAATCTTTTTGGCATGGAATTGAACGACCTGGACGAAATGACAATGTTTTCGACTAGTGGAGCAAAAACAAATTTCGTTTTCCGTTAATAGCAGAAGGGGCAAAAAATATTTTATCTGTCCCTGCAACATCAGTAGGGCCGCAACTTTTAGTGATTTAACTAATTTTTCTGCAGCTTTGTATCGTTGAGAAACGCACGAAAAACGCGCTTTTAGCGTGAAAATTCTTCGTTTGAACGTCACTATTCGTCACTAGAAATCACTATTTTGGCGTTTTTTGGCACTAAATAGTTAACTCACTATTTTGGCATCACGTCACTTTTTAATCAATATTTTAGGAGTTTGGGGAAATTTCTTAAGGAAAATGCATTAAAAAAAGAAAAATGCACCCCTAAGGACTGGCCAAAAAAATTTTCAAAAAATATACCCCTAAGAAACGACTTTTGTAAAACCAAAAAATTTTGGCCCAAAATTTGTCAAAAAATTTTTTTTAAAACAAAAATTTACTAAGATATTTGCAAAGTTTTTGCCCGTGAATTTTGAATGTACCTCATTTGTAATTGCAACCAATGATTGCAATAAAAAAACTTTTTTTTTGTTGATAAATTGGCAGAAAAATTTTCACTATTTCGTCACTATTTTGAACTTTTCTCACTATTTTGTCACCATTTTGGCATTTTTTCACAACTATTTAGTTAACTATTTGAGGATTTTTCATCACTAAAAGTTGCGGCCCTAAACATCAGTAAGCAGTGAACGAACTTTTTCAATGGCTGGCCTTCTTTATGCCAACACATTGCGAAACAGGTTCCGGAAATTTTAAGAAAATACGAATCAATTAAGATTGGGCGCAGCTATGGCGGAAAATTTGCTTCTGATCAAAGCAAATCTGAAGAAAGTATTACTAGCACCAGCGGTGGAACCAGATGATGAAGAAATTGTTGGCATGATTGAGTGAATGAATTTTTGCTTATCAAATGAATCAATTTTTGCAAAAAAAAAAATGTTTTAAAAAGTAAATAATATTTGTTATGAAAAAGGGCTAAAAAACGGTTTCGGTTTTCGGTTAACCTTGTATTGGCCAAAAACCGAAACCGAAAACCGGGGGTAGCAAAACCGGCCTAACCGAAAACCGGGGGGACCGGTTTTAAACCGATTTGACCAACCCTAATGATTACGTTATCATAACTAATATTTCTTTTGCACATGTACTGAATATAGACTGCTCCCCTGAAAAACTCTAAAGCATTTCTGTGCAGATTGTTACCAAAATATACTAAAATTTTATTAAAATCAAAATCGTAAATTTAATGTTTCATTTCAAAGCCCGATCGTTAAATTCCAGTCGCAATTGCTAAAAATCTTGATTGTAAAAAATTTTTAGACTATAAATTTTTTTTTCGAACTGAAGGTTTTATTTTGGATAATTTTGATCATCGCTGCTGAACCATTGGTTAACTTTAAATAATTGATTTGGGATTCTTTTTTGCATTTTTGAATCACGATTAATAATGAAATCTTAAAAATTTAGCCGCCCTACATGGTAGCAATAAAAGACGGAGGATGGTAATACAAACCTATAGGGTTATAGGGAGCACCCAAAAAAGCAAGGGGGTGGGGGGTTGGTGCTTTTCTCCGCCTCCCATCGCCACCACCTAAGGCGTCGAACAGCCGATCAAAAAGAACGGCCTTTTTTCTTTGCAAAACTGTTTCAAAGTCGGCAGAGAAGCACCGTTGCCGGAGTTGTACGCCGTTCGGTGGAGGGACGAAGGACTTATTCTACCAAGATTTGGGGGCATCTGTGCAAAATTCGACTGGCAAATGTTTACCGTGTTGAGCCAAACGTTAACTTCCGCCCGTCGGCTATTGTTTTTTCTCGTTGATAAAATGGGCCTTATTATTTTCACTGAGATATCAATAGGGCACGGAATTTAAAGCACCAAAAATCGTCAATAAGGTAAAAAAAGAGCACAAAAATGTCAAAAAGGCGTAAATTGGAAAAAAGCAACATTAACATTTTTTAAGTATTTTCAGGCTTTAAAAATGGTTCTTTTTATACTATTTCAATTAATCGGGATCTTTTTCAAAATATTCCGGTGTAAAACTCATTCAATCAGATTTTAGTGATTTATAAAATTTATTCATATTTGGCAAAGACATTTTCAGCTTTAGGTAGTAATTTTTAGAAACATTAATTTTTTTAGTCTCTTCTTTCCGTTTACATTTTGTTGATTCGTTTCTAAATGTGATGTGCACATAAACTGGTATTATACTTCACATGTTACCTAACTACTCTAAGCTCGCAAAATTTCATGACAAGAATTAAACAGTTAAAAATTTTTGGCATTTTTTTGTTTCTTTTGTACTTTATTTTAAAAGAATCATATCTTTGAATATGAATATAAAAAATTAAAAAATATATATTTATGTATTGGTTAATTTTCCTTTCCACTTTTCATGTTCTCACTGGTGTCAATAAATCTTGATTTTTTTGGCAATTTTTCGTTCATATTTAGATGAGCCTTGCAAAAAATTTGCCAATTGGGAAGCTCAACTTGAATTTCTTTTTCAATTTTGGGAATATCATTTACCGTTTGAATATCATTTTCAATTGGATTTATATATCCATAATAGCCCAAAAATACGCAAATCATCTTCACCGAAGTTAGCATACGATCAATTTGTGCCAATTTTGTTTCTATTTTATCCTCATTAAATATAGAAATGACCAGTTTCTTTCCGTAACAGTTAAACATTTCCGTTTCATTATCAAATAGCTTTTGCTTTTTTGTGTACATGCACAATTTTTTCGCTAATTTGACGAAAGTATGCCTTTATTAGAAATGTTTCTTCCGCCGATGGCAGCCCATTTTTGAGAAGCCATTTGTCCAACAAATCATTTATTATTTCCACTTGTACACTATAGTGCATGATGTAAAGCATATCTTTTTGCCCTCTCAATTCCTTCCATTGCTCTCTTTTTAGCCGGTTTTGAAAAATAATGCCAGGATCACTTGAGGATTGGATCAAATTCTTAAAAAAACGATTTTTTTTTTAAATTAAATTTACGGCTTACATAAATTATGATAATGTAAACACGAAAAGATAACGGCACAAATGAATTAAAAAATGAAAACAATTTTTGTTTTTATTAAATCAAAATTTATTTTACTATTCAAATCAGATGAAAGAAAATGCTTAAAATGAAAGAGCGTATTTTAATATGATATATTTTTACGGCGGTACGACAATTGCGGATCGGCACTTGCGGACGCGACAATTGCGGACGACGATTGCGGACGACAATTGCGGACGCGACAATTGCGGACGACGATTGCGGACGACAATTGCGGACGCGACAATTGCGGACGACGATTGGAGGCGCGATTTTTAAGAATTTATTCATTAATTTCATTTAAATCCCCAAAAATTAACTACATATTTATATTTTATTCTATTTTTAAATAAAATAAGTTAAGCCGTGTAGGGTTCGGGGTGGGTCCTGCTCTCTCCTGGCCCCATAGATCGATATCCCACAACCATCAACTGATTTGAGTTTTCTTAGTGGTGACTGATTGACTAACTGACGCCGGTGCTTGGTTAAGCCATCGCTTATATGGGTACTCGTAAAGGGGGGAAAGAACCTGATCGTTTAAAGCAATATTTTGGTCATCTTAGAGCCCGAACCGGCACGGCTTAACTTATTTTAGTTAAAAATAGAATAAAATATAAATATGTAGTTAATTTTTGGGGATTTAAATGAAATTAGTGAATAAATTCTTAAAAATCGCGCCTCCAATCGTCGTCCGCAATTGTCGCGTCCGCAATTGTCGTCCGCAATCGTCGTCCGCAATTGTCGCGTCCGCAATTGTCGTCCGCAATCGTCGTCCGCAATTGTCGCGTCCGCAAGTGCCGATCCGCAATTGTCGTAACACCATTTTTACCCCATTTTCATCAAGAGGAAATAGATGAACAAAAAATTTGTCCTCAACATCGTTTGGGATTGGAATGGAAAATTCACCATCGCCATTTGTATGGACAGAGTAAAAATGAACAAAACAATTACTTAAATCATCCAAATTTATGCCCTTCTCATATTTAAAAAATGATAACATATAATGTTTTTCAACACCATCTCTTTGCTTATGCTAGAAAAAAAATGAATTTATTCATTTTATAAAACGCATTTTATTAATGAAATTGAGTATTAGTTAAATTACATTAATTGAAACAAATACATACTATGGTATTTAAATTAATTTTAGTTTTATAAATATTTATTATAAATTAGTAAAGTCAAATTTATTTATTTTTTACTTTTTTCTCTACAGGTTGAAATAAGTAGAAACATTTCGCTAATAACTTTGTGGCTCTTTTATCCCAAACAACTATTTTATATTTGCCAGGTGGTGACACGGTGCCAGAATAAGTCAATTCATTCATTTCAAAACATGTTGAAAATGTTTGGCGTACAATAGAGATGCAAAAAAAAAGAAAGTAAATCCAAGTTACATGATGCATTAAATGGATTCCTGTAATATTTTTAACTGAATAATATAAATAAAATGAGTTTTTTTCTGATAAGCGAGCGGTTCCAATAATATTTTTACCGCAACCTTAAATCACTAGTTTTTTTTTTTTTGTGGGGTTTCAATAATATTTTTACCGAAACCTTAAATCGCTATCAAAGTATTTTTGATTATATAATAAAAATATTTTGCTAAAATATTGTAACAAACGCACAGCTCAATTATTGGAAAAAGAGAATGTACAATAATGAAAAAATAAATAGAATGATTTCTGTATGACCCTAATTTTTATTCACATATCGATTTTGGCAATTATTTTTCTATTACCCTTAAGATATTTTTACAAAATTAATAATGAAGTAAAAAGGTCCATATATGCATAACGGGGATGTAGCGAAAGGAAAAATAAAAAGCGAAAGCGAAAAGTCGACATCATTTAAAAAGGTATTTCAGTTTAATTTATATCCTATTTTTTGGCCTTAGACTTAGTTTAGGCTATGTTTATGTCAGGGGTCGCATCGCAAAATTTCCAAAATAAGGAAATCGCTGGTTAAAAATAAGGATTTGGGGTCAAAAATAAGGACATTTTTTAAAACTCGATTCCAAAGCCTTAAAAAGCAATTCTATTTAGAAAATCAACTGTTTGCAGCATATCGCTTCCTACGGCAGTATTTTTTAGCTGTTAGGCTTTGAAATAGGACTTCATTTTTAATTTCGAAAAAGGAAGAGTCGGCGGTGCCGATAGGCGCTGCCGGGGAAAAACTTTCTAATTTTGGTGTATTTTATAATTGATTTTGTACAAAAAATGACCCAATTTTTTGTGCTTTTTGAGATAAATTTGAAAAAATATATGAATGGGGGTCAGGTGGTGCCGCTAGGCGCCACCGGGGAAATTTTTGAAAATTATGGGCTATTTGTTAACAGATTCTCTCAAAAACCGTCAATTTTCTGTTTTTTTTTTTGAAAATTTTCAAAAGGATTAGTGTCCGGCGGTGCCGACAGGCGCCGACAGGCGCCGTCGGGAAAATTTTTAAAAATAATAAAGAAATCGCTTCAAAAACGTAAAAAATAGTCATTTTACTAAAATTTTTTACCTCAGAGTAGGAAATAAGGACAAAATAAGGATCCTATGCTCAAATAAGGACAATCCTTATAAATAAGGACAAATGCGACCCCTGGTTTATGTTAAGGTGGCCGCTGACGCAGATAGAGGCCGTTGGGGAAAAATGGCATTTTGTAAGTTAAAAGACTTAGTCCCAAAACAAAGTTCCCATGATTTAAATTTGAAAGCAAATTCTCATGGTTTTCAAAAGACCAAAATAGTTAATAATTAAAGAAATTATTTTTGAAAAAATATTCGTGGTAATTTAGCATAGAATTAAAATTACATTGACAATACTTTTAAATGTAATACTGTCCCGCAGGGGTGGGACGCGGACCGCGTATCGCGTCCGCGATTCGCGTGTCGCGGCGTTTTTTTTTTGCGCGTTTCGCGTATCGCGACCGCGTAATTTTTTCTCCGTGTTTCGCATATCGCGATACGCGGCAAATTTCATCCGCGACTGTGACCTTTTTTTATAAAGAAAATTTATTGAATTTTGCAAAATAGGATCCAAAAAAAAATTATTTTTGGCGAAAATCTGTTAATAATCGCCCATAACTTTTCGAAATTTCCTTCCCCCGGTGGCGCCTATCGGCACCACCGGCGCCCGGTTAATTTTGACCGAAAGTGTCAAGAAAAGTTTTTTTTTTGCTAAACAGGTGGAAAACCAATGCATCAAATTAAACAAAAATCAGGTCCAGGTCCAATCAAACCAAAAAATTTTGGTTACTAGTTTTACTAGTTATTTTTTAACGATGGCATAAAATAATTGGCTTATCCATAGTGTCAGAAATTTTTTTGTGAAATTAGAGATTTTCCAAAAAATCCGCGTTTCGCGTATAGCGGCCGCGGAATTTTTCAGTCCGCGTCCCAGCCCTGCTGTCCAGCAAAAAATATGATGCTGTTCTTACTGGGAAAAGGACGAATTATTCTAATAATAAAAAAATGTAAACCCATTTCTCCGTTAGGATTTGCAAATACTATTTTTTTTAAGGTTATGGTCACACAAAGCAAAAAAATGACAATTGCCCGACTCAATAAAAAAGACAAATTTCAAGACAAATTTTATATGTTCTGACACTAATCGTCCGATAGAGCCAATTGTCCGGTTCCAATCGTCGCTTTTTTCCGAGTAATACAATTAAATGTGTGTTCATCTAACTTTCATAAAATACCTCTAAAGTTTTCATTTGGTTAATGAATTTTCCTTCGATATTTTAATAAAAGGTTTTATAAACGGTTTTTATGACGCGATTGGTGTTGTTGCCTCTTTTTTCGAAAAAAATAAAATCAGAAATCTCTCGTTATCTGTATAGAACTCGGTATGAAGTTAATGCCTAAACATAGAATCCCTATATATTGAGAATGAATCTTCTAAATAATTTTCGCTTATGTTTAGTTAATTTTAGCCTTATAAGCTGTGAGAAAAAAATAAGAATTATAATTGATTCATCTGTTTTCATGTTTAGGACCCGAAATACTTAATGTTGCAGCCCGACTCTGATGGCCTCTTACTCAACCGCCTGACCAAAATGGCGCGGCTAAACGACCCGGTCCGGGGCTAGCGATAGGGGTCGGTTCTTATCCTTTTTGCCTAACTTTCAAATAAAAAGTCGTTTCTAGGGTAATTTGGGGCGCTGATCACGAAAGTGATATTAATTTTTGGCTAATTTTAAAAATAAAAAATTTCAAAGAAAAATCAAGAGGGTCCCCCCTATGGTTTCAAAAATGATGATTTTTCATATAGCGCCAAAAATTTTATTTTTCGACTTATTCATCGAGTGCGGGATCCGGGGTTCAAAATTGGTCGAAATGGATGCCGGAATCGTGATCAGCGACGCCAAAACCCCCTAGAAATATGTTTTGTACTATCACTACAATGTCGGTTTTTTGTTGGAATTCGGGTTCAGGAGTCGGAATTTTGGGAAATAAATGTCATATTCGTGATCAGCGCCCCAAATTACCCTAGAAACGACTTTTTATTTGAAACTTTCGGGGGGGGGGGGGGTGGCAAAAACTGGGGGTTAGCCGACATTTGCGCCGCGGACTTTTGCGCCGCGGACACTTGCGCCGCGACATTTGCGCCGCCCAGCTAAATCGACATTTGCGCCGCTGACACTTGCGCCGCGTTATTTGCGCCGCAGACATTTGCGCCGCATTTTTTGTGAGGCAGAAACTTGCGCCGCGCAGCTAAATCGACATTTGCGCCGCAGACATTTGCGCCGCCCAAGAAATTTTATTTATTTTTTCAACAGATTATTAAATTTACGCGTGCAATCAAAGTTTACGCGTTCAATCAAAATAACCACTAGAAAAAATGAACCCAACCCCCAGGTTTTTGAAAACTTAACCCCTTAATTCTTAAGAAAAAATTTTAAAAAATTAAGGTTCGCTTTTCAAAAAAACTAGGGGATAGGGTTAAAAAAATAGGCGGTGGATTTTCAAAAGGGCTATGGGGTGGGTTTTCAAAAAAAAACTGAGGTTAAGGCTTTTTAAAAAAGCTAGGGGGTGGGTTTTCAAAAAAAAAAAACTGGGGGTTAGATTTAAAAAAACCCACCTTTTAAAAATGTTTATTTGATTGGACGCGTAAACTTTTGATTGAACGCGTAAATTTAATAATTTTCTGAAAATAAAAATTTCTTGAGCGGCGCAAGTGTCTGCTGCGCAAATGTCGATTTTGCTGGGCGGCGTAAGTGTCTGCGGCGCAAAAGTCGCATCACCGCAAAAAGGATAAGAACCTAGGGGTCAACTCTGTCTGAATGAGTGAGCCAAGCGTCGAACGCGATAACTTTTTTTGAAGCTGACCAAATGGACATTTTGGTTTACAGATTTTGTGGATAAAGATAAATTTATTGGAAGGATTGCATAAAGGGAAATCGAAATATGACCATAGAAAAGGCGTTCAATTTATATCATTCATTCAATTGTCAAATTTCTTTTTCCATCGACATATGCTTACGCTGCTTGTCCCCAATTCTTTGGCAATTGTTTTATTTGTTTTCATTGGATTTGCTTTTTTGATTTCATTAAATTTTTTCAATAAATTTATTTTCTCATTATCGATATTCTTTTCTGTAAAAGATGAGAAATATTTCTTCCTCCAGCGAAGTAAGCTTCTGCTGCTCGTCCCCAATTCTTTGGCAATTATTTCTTTATCTATTATTGGATTTGCTTTTTTTATTATTTCAAATTTTTTCACTAATTTTATTTGCTCATTAGTTTGGTAATTTTTCCTTTTTTCTAAAAAAATAACAAAATTTTTTTATTAAGGCTTAAAATTTCACTTGTGATAATGCCAATTCTTCGTTTCCACATATAAATTGATGTTAGTCCAACTCCAATTTTTTTTGCGATTTTTAAATCAATTTCCCAATTTGTTTTTAAATTAAATTCTTTTGAAAATACTTCTTTAATTTTTTCAAATTGCTCAGTTTTTTCATGTTTCTGCTCATTTGAATATTGTTTTGAAAGTCCTTAAATAGAAAAATTTAAATATGAATTATCATTTAATTAATTCCGATTTCGTCGCTTAATAAATTTATATTTGTTACCAAATTCTTTTTTCCATGCATAAATTTTACTATAAGTTGTCCCCAATTTATTAGCAATTTTCCTTTCAATTTGTCCTCGTTTTTTCTTGTCATATTTTAAACCTTTTATGAATTCTTTTTTCATTTGATCGTATTTTCTGATCACTTTTCTTTTTGCTTGATCACCATCCATCTCAAAATGATCTGAGCCATTATTATCATCATTATCAGCAGAATAAGAAGAATAAAATGATGAATTGCTCTGCTGATCATCTGATTGTTTCTTATCAAAACTGTTCTTAGACCCAATTTTTGAGTTTTGTTCGTCATTTTGTTCTATAAATGGTTCTTTTTTAAATAGGTGAAAAATCTTTGGCTTTGTGTCTTCTTCCATTTCTTCACCATTGAAATTTTCTGTCTTTATTAAATTTTTATTGAAATTCTTTTGGTTATTATTTCCATTTTTCACCTCATTTTCTTCCTTTTTAATATAATTTTGTTGCTCTTTAGGCTTTTCGACATTTTGTGAAGTCGAGGTGTTCTTATTTTGCCATAAGTTTTCTAAAAAGTCCTCATCAGTTGCAATAATTCCAAAAATAAATAAATTGACGATGAAAATTAAAATCATTTGAAAAAAGTATTGCAGATATCAGAATAATAAAATGGAAGAAAAAGAAATTAAATATATATTTTTTTAACTTAAGAGAATAAATATTTGGATTTTCCATCAGTGCTCAATAATTGATTATTTGACAACCCTAAAAAATTGGCTATAAAAATATTAAAGTTGCACATTAAAGAAATTGAAGTACATTTGAAAACTCAAGCTGATCTCCAGGTATGATAGAACTCATGAATGCTTTTCAAATGATATCCATTTATAGATTTTCTGGATAAATCTAAATTTATTGGAAGGAATTCTTAAAGGCAACTAACTCATCACTGATATTCATAGTTAGTCTTCCTTTGGCCCTTGGGGAAAGCGTTTTTATTTGAAATAATTTATTAGCTAACGAGCGCTAAGTGCGGGGCCCAAATGTAGGGGCACAAATGTGCTAACACTGCTTTAACCCTTCTAACCTACAAAAAGGATTTTAGTATAAAAATAAATAAATAATTTCTTTAACTTTTAACTTTTTATTTATTATTTTTGTTTTGATAGTTATATTTTTTAACTAATTTCTTATTTCTGTTTTCCCAGGAATTCGTTTAAATAAAATTAGTCATAAGTTTTCCCCAAAACAACTAAATTAAACAATCTTGGTATCGACAATTATTGTAAATTATAAGGGTTATAGCAGGGATGTTCTTGGCAAAACCCAAAAACTGGGCGCGCGAGTTCGAAAATAGGGCCAAAACCGGGCAAAAATTTTCAAAAACCGGGCATATTTTTTTAGCCAATATTTCAATGTAAAACAACGTAAAAATATTTAACAGCATATTTATCACCACTTTTAACCTGTTTGAGTAAATTTGGCAATGAAAGAAAGTAATTGTGAGCATTGGGGCATGGAATATTTGCATTGAATTTGATAGAAATAAGTGAGTTCAACAAAGGTATGCCCATTCTGTTTCTCACATCTGTTCTGATGTTTTTGAGAACAGAAAACACTGATTCACAAAATGCATCAAAAAACCTAATTTTAAAAAATTTTATTCAAAAAGCGAAAAAAACAGTAAAAGGAGGCCGGTGGTGCCGATAGGCGCCGCCGGGAAAATTTTTGAAAAAATGGATGTATTTTGGCAACAAATTTTCACCAAAAAAAGTACGATTTTGTGAGTTTTTTGAGAAAAATTGAGTAAACATAGGGGAAAAGGGATCTAGTGGTGCCGACAGGCGCCACCGTGAAAAATTTTTGGGAATTTGCTAACGGATTTGGGCCAAAAAATTTGGCGTAATGTTCATCGAAATTCAATAAAATGACTAAAAAGAAGAAACCCGGCAAAATAAGGCAAAAAACCCAAAAACCGGGCAATTGCCAAAACCGGGCGAGGACCCCCAAAATAGGGCAAATGCCCTATTTATAGGGTAAAAGGACATCCCTGGGTTATAATCGAAAGACACCAAGATTGCTTAATTTAGTTGCTTTTGAGCAAAGTTTAGAACGAATTATGTTCCAACAATCTGTAAAAATGGTGTTTAACAAACGCCCGTAGTGGCGAAATTTAATAAACGACCTAGCACCATAAAATTGTTTTAAGTAGGGTTGGTCGGGACCGAGTATTTTGTCAAAAACCGGGGCCGGGACTTTCACGCCAGGAAAACACGGGACCGGGATTGGTGCCCTCGGTGTTGACTGGGACCAGAACTGAGCCGGCATTTATATGAAGCAAAATTTTCTTTAAAACTGAAAACCAATCGCCCAATCATTGGCTAATTACTTTGTGCCCCGCCCCCTTTGTTGTTCACCGTTCCCGGCCCACTTCCCCCAATTCATTCTGTTCGGGAGAGGGATTGGCTTAGCCAATCCCCCAATCTCTCTCCCTCCCCTCCCGATATCCCGAGACCGAACTGGGAGGGTCCCTTCCCCCATCCCATATTCACATATTTGGTTCGCGCACTTTAACGAATAAAGGATATCTTAAACCGACCAATGGGATATTTTGGGGAGGGACCGTACCCCGATATCATGGAGGTCCCGCCCTCGGGATTTGGTACCCAAATTAGTACATGTCCATATTTGAAAAATTGGGAATTGAATTAATTTAATGGAATGTTTAAAGTTAACAACAAAAAAAAATGAAAAGAGAAATTGGAATGCGTAGTGAATTAATTAAAAATAAGTGATCAATGGAGAGGAGAAATGGAAGAAAGGAATTGAAGGCATTGTGGTGTAGTGTAAGCAGCCGGAAATAAAATGCTCGTAGGATGAATTGATTGGTTGGCGATTGGTGAAGACCTGGAAAATAAAAATTGAGCCGAATAATTGGAAATGTCCAGAAGAGAAGAGGAAGAACTTAGGCTGGAAAGCGGAAAGAAATTGAAGGCAAAAAAGAAATATAATGAATAAGAGAAAAGAGGGGAAAATAAAAGCCCTCGGTATCATTCGAAAGCTCAATTAAGGGATTGCACTCACATTTAAACGGCGGATTCACGCCCATTGGTAAGCAGGGTAGCCGGAGGGCGCAAAGCATTGACAAAAAGCGGAGAGTGAGCGGTCGAAGGCGCGCGGCGACGAATTGTCGCGGAAGACGGCAAAAGTGGACTTTTAGCAGGATGACGACGGAAGGAACGAAGGCAAACCGAGCGCCAGCAAAACAAAAAGAGGCAGCAGATCCAGCCAATGGCCATTCCTCCGCCCACAAGGAGGAGCATGAGCAGCATGGCATTGTCCTCCCGCAATGCCACGTAATTTTGAAAAGAATTGGGACTCACCCCAGCCGGAAGGCAAATCAAAGGAGCTGTGTATTCGGCAGGCTCCCAGCAAATGTGGGAAGCGGCACATGGAATTGCACAGTCATTTTTATTTCCCACATAATTTGGTTCGAAATTTCTATAAAAATGGGAAAATTGAAATTTGAAGGAATTAGAAACGGGGATAAAATGGGAAAGCGAAACGAATTGGAAAATGATGGAACAACTGCAATTCAATGTCCGTTCCCCCCGTACCACCTTCTCATTCAAATTCATTTCATCAAAAGGACAACAGCAATTTTAAGGGTTTTTATTCAAAATCAGTTTTCTCTCCCTTTCCTCCACTCTCTCGTCTCGACTTTTCTGTTCACCCTCCCGCCCCGCCCCTTTTCAGGAATTAGAAACGGGGATAAAATGGGAAAGCGAAACGAATTGGAAAATGATGGAACAACTGCAATTCAATGTCCGTTCCCCCCGTACCACCTTCTCATTCAAATTCATTTCATCAAAAGGACAACAGCAATTTTAAGGGTTTTTATTCAAAATCAGTTTTCTCTCCCTTTCCTCCACTCTCTCGTCTCGACTTTTCTGTTCACCCTCCCGCCCCGCCCCTTTTCCCCTTGCACCCGAACAAAGGCTGTGTTGAAAATGAATGGTGATGGCAGCCGCTGGCCAAAAGCGAAAAGTCAGCAGTCATTCGCCGAACAAAAGCAGCGAATGGCGAGTGAAGAGCAGCGATCGTCCAGCGAAATGGCCAAATGTCAACTGATTGCCAAAGGAACCGATCGGCGAGAAATAAGAATTAATGACGGGGGACCAAAAAAGAAAAAAAAATAGCAAATGAGGAATGAAAAATAATTAGGCAATAATTATGGGCAAAATACGATTAAGAAAAGGATGGACTTTGATCTTTATGAATATATTTGATAATGTTTAATGAGAGATTGAATGGGTGACGGAGGAGGACAAGTTGGCTAAAAGTTGGCAGACGAAAACGGCCTGGCCAGCTGTTTGGTGTCGGAGCCGATTGAACACAAAAGTAATGAATAAAGAAAGGACGCAAGCACCGAAGAGAAAAATAATTAATGGGCAACAAAAATCACAAGACGGGATCCCGCGAAAATGGAAAAATCGAGTCAAATGATAAACAAAGACAAAGGTAATTAATTACCAAGTAAATTGAGTTGACTCCTAGAGAGACAAAGTGAATTAATTCGGAGAATGTGAGTAAGTGAAGAGCAATTGGCAACATTTGTATGGGGTCCTAGGCCAGAGGAGTCTCCCCCTCCTCATTTATTCATTCATTCATTCATTCACTCATCGGATCGCCCTCAAGACACCCATTGATTAAGCCCATTATTGCCCTCTATTTCTCTAAATTTTCCAAACATTTAAGCAAATACTAAGTCTTATAAATTGTGTGTTCGACTGTGACTGAAAGCCCGACTGTGACTAAAAGAACTCAAAACAGTAGTCACGGTAAATAAATTATGTTGTTCTATTCGAGACAAAATTTATGGGGGAGATAAATTTAAGTACGAGAATCTCGAACAGCGCCAGTCTTTTTTAAGATCTTACAAAGTGCTGAATAAAATATTTAGTTTGAGTTCGGCTGAGAAAGAACGGAAGAGCAGTAAGAGGCATAGCGAAGACAAGTTGAGAGACACGGAAGGCGCCAATCCCGGCAGTTGGAGGCAAGCGCAAAGTGAAAAAGCAAAAAAACAAATTGGCAAAAAACTTTCAATTGGTGTATTTGCTGGCAAAATTCTAATCCACTGTGATCCGACAGGTTACAGACGACTGGGCTCTTTGGCACACACAAACGCATTGCAATTGGTTGGACGCGGCACGCATTGCCTCACGAAGCACAAATACGTTGCCACTCGCTGCATCAAAACAATTCGGACTGGGCAAGTGATCGCCTGATTGATCAGCAGCTGCAAGTGGACAAAAGAAGCAAATTTGCGCCCCCGGAACGTTGGCACGGACAAAAAGACTCGACACCATTGGTAAAAATATTTAACAGCATATTTATCACCACTTTTAACCTGTTTGAGTAAATTTGGCAATGAAAGAAAGTAATTGTGAGCATTGGGGCATGGAATATTTGCATTGAATTTGATAGAAATAAGTGAGTTCAACAAAGGTATGCCCATTCTGTTTCTCACATCTGTTCTGATGTTTTTGAGAACAGAAAACACTGATTCACAAAATGCATCAAAAAACCTAATTTTAAAAAATTTTATTCAAAAAGCGAAAAAAACAGTAAAAGGAGGCCGGTGGTGCCGATAGGCGCCGCCGGGAAAATTTTTGAAAAAATGGATGTATTTTGGCAACAAATTTTCACCAAAAAAAGTACGATTTTGTGAGTTTTTTGAGAAAAATTGAGTAAACATAGGGGAAAAGGGATCTAGTGGTGCCGACAGGCGCCACCGTGAAAAATTTTTGGGAATTTGCTAACGGATTTGGGCCAAAAAATTTGGCGTAATGTTCATCGAAATTCAATAAAATGACTAAAAAGAAGAAACCCGGCAAAATAAGGCAAAAAACCCAAAAACCGGGCAATTGCCAAAACCGGGCGAGGACCCCCAAAATAGGGCAAATGCCCTATTTATAGGGTAAAAGGACATCCCTGGGTTATAATCGAAAGACACCAAGATTGCTTAATTTAGTTGCTTTTGAGCAAAGTTTAGAACGAATTATGTTCCAACAATCTGTAAAAATGGTGTTTAACAAACGCCCGTAGTGGCGAAATTTAATAAACGACCTAGCACCATAAAATTGTTTTAAGTAGGGTTGGTCGGGACCGAGTATTTTGTCAAAAACCGGGGCCGGGACTTTCACGCCAGGAAAACACGGGACCGGGATTGGTGCCCTCGGTGTTGACTGGGACCAGAACTGAGCCGGCATTTATATGAAGCAAAATTTTCTTTAAAACTGAAAACCAATCGCCCAATCATTGGCTAATTACTTTGTGCCCCGCCCCCTTTGTTGTTCACCGTTCCCGGCCCACTTCCCCCAATTCATTCTGTTCGGGAGAGGGATTGGCTTAGCCAATCCCCCAATCTCTCTCCCTCCCCTCCCGATATCCCGAGACCGAACTGGGAGGGTCCCTTCCCCCATCCCATATTCACATATTTGGTTCGCGCACTTTAACGAATAAAGGATATCTTAAACCAACCAATGGGATATTTTGGGGAGGGACCGTACCCCGATATCAAAACGATAAAAATCTTCTTTTTAATCAAAATCATTTTTAAAACATCCGACTCTAACATTTATTGTTCTTCTTTTTCATCCGGCTTCCTAAACGGTGAAAAGAACCATTGAATTCTTGACCAATGTAAAGCTACCGTATTTTCTCTTATAAAAGCACAGTGCTTCTATTTTCAATCACTCTCTAGAGGTTGCTTCAAATAGAGAGTGTGCTTGTATTTTTGATCGACAAAATTTCTTTATTTCATAAAATTTGATATAAACCCGGCTGTTTAGGCTTATAAAAAAGCTCTATTTGTCAATACGTAATTTAATTAAATTGTTATTAATCACTACTTTTAACTAATTTGGGAAAAGTAAAATTAAAAAGAAAGTGTTTCAAGTCATTTGCGCCGCATTATTTGCGCCTCATACACTTTACGCGTCCAATCAAAGTTTACGCGTTCAAACAAAAGTTTATGTGTCCAATCAAATAAACATTTTAAAAGGTTGGGTTTTTTTTGAAAAGCCATCCCCTAGCTTTTTTTTTAAATGTCTTACCCTAAGTTTTTTTTGAAAACCCACGCCATAGCCCTTTTGAAAATCCACCGCCTATTTTTGTAAACCCCACCCCCTTATTTTTTTGAAAACATAATTTTTATTTTTAAAAATTTTTTCTTAAAAATTAAGGGGTTAGGTCAGGGTTCCCATCAGTCAAGCTTGGTTTCATCAAAGGACGGATTTAATGATTTCAAAGGACATAAGGGGGAAAACTTGCGAATTCAAAAAACATAACAAAATTTTTATCATATGCAATAAATAAGTTAATTTATTCGATGTTTAGATTTTCACCAAGGGGGGAGGCGGTGCCGGTAGGCGCCGCCGGGAAAAATTTTGAAAATTTTGGTGTAATTTGTTCATAGATTTTGACTATAAACTAGTCAATTTTGAAGAATTTTTTGTAAAAAAATGAGAATTCCTTTAGACATAAAGCCAAAAATTTTAAATTTTCCAATAAAATGAAATTTTTTACATTTTATGGGCAAAATGCCGTTTTCAAAGGACATCTTTGAAATAAAGAACGCTTCAATTTTTCAAAGGACGAAAGCCTAAAATAAAAGGACTTCCTTTAAAATAAAAAACGGATGAGAACCCTGGGTTAGCTTTTTGGGTTCACGTTTTCAAGTGGTTTATTTTGATGACACGCGTAAATTTAATAATTCGTTGAAATTAAAAAATAAAATTTCTTGGGCGGCGCAAGTGTCTGCGGCGCAAATGTCGATTTTGCTGGGCGGCGCAACTGCGGCTCAAATGTCTGCGGCGCAAAAAACGCGGCGCAAGTGTCTGCGGCGCAAATGTCCATTTGGCTGGGCGGCGCAAATGTCGCGGCGCAAGTGTCCGCGGCGCAAATGTCGGCTAACCATTTGGGCAGTGATCAAATGGGCAGTGAAGATCTCAAAAAATAATAAAAAATGGAGCCTAAAATTTCCAGAGTTAGTTTTCTGAAAGCCCAACCCCCTAATTTACTGAAAACCCAACCCAAAAAATTCTTTCTGAAAAAAACTTAGATAAGATTTTCAGAAAAAAAACTTGGGCTTTCAGTAAACTAGGGGTTAGGCTTTCAGAAAACTAACTCTGGAAATTGTAGGCTTCATTTTTTATCTTTTATTAATTATTTTTGAGATTTTCACTGCCCAAATGAACCACTCAAATAACGAAAACTTTAATTCTTTGCAATAAATTTTTCTTAATAAATATTGTTATTATAAAACCAACAATTTTTTTTTTAATAAAATCAGGAATATCCCTTTCGAAAGTCCAAATAGTGGCGCCGAGCTTAAAAAAAATGGCAAAATAGTGGCAGATAAAAAAAAATAGTGGCAAAAAAGTGGCAAATTAAAAAAAAATAGTGGCAAAAAAATGGCATGTTTTTTGCTCTCTTAAAATTGATCAAAAAGCATAAAATTTTATCAAAATTGTATTTTTCACTCCGTTTAGCATAATAGCAATCAGAGTCGGAAAGGAACAACTCATAATCACCGGAACATTCAAAATCGGAGTTGCATTTTTTTTTACCTATTTTTTGCCCTGATCTTAAAATTAGCCCAAATTTCTGCTAAAGTGGACCGGTGTGCCGCTAGGCGCCGTTGGAAAAATTTTTAAGAATTTTGTTAAGATTTGTTAACAGAATAAGCTCCAAAAATGATAATTCATGAGGATTTGTGAGCATATTTTCAAGAATGTTTATAAAATTTTAAGATTAATTTTGAAAAATCCGGCGATGCCGATAGGCGCCGCCAGGGTAAATTTGAAATTGAGCAAAATTTGGTAGAAAAAATGTGTAAAAAAGGTCCATTTTTTTGACATATTTAGCTCAAAAATTGCATAGAAATAAACCTAAAATTTGGCATTTTGTATAAGAAATTCAAAAAGCAAAAATTAGTGTCAAAATCAAAACGGGTCATTTGAGTCAGGCCGTTTGAGTCGGGCCATTTGAGTCGGGGCCGTTTGAGTCGGACTGCCACATAAAGTATATCGGGGTTGAAAAAACATAAAAATCTAAGAAAACAAAATTTAATTTTTATTTTTTTCTCTCAGATTTTTAAAGTTATCGTGTAAAGCCATAGTAAACGAAAAAATAAATATTACGAAAAAGTTATTTCGATGATGCAGGTTTTATGTTAAGGTAGCAGTGGACCGGGGCTTTGCCGGCACAGGAAAACTCGGGGCCCGGGTCGGGGGGACCGCCGGAACTTTTTGAAGTTTCTTTCTGTTTTTTTTCTCAGAACCCCCTTTCTTATTAGTTCCCGGTCCCGCCAGGCCCCAAATTTCGGGACTTAAAGTATAGGGAATCTATTTTTGATCTTTTTATATCCTGAACAAAACTGAGTAATTTTCTGAATTTTTTTGTTTCGAAAATTGAGTAGCAGTAACCAATTATGAACAAATCATTGAGTTTGGATTTTTTTTGAAATTTTAATTTAATAAATAAAATAAATAAGGATTTATACAATAAAAAAAGGGGTAAATGTTTTCTTGTAAGAGTAATCCGCCAACCCTTGGTTTGTCATTTGCATTTTTTTTGGTCATCTATAAATTTGATGGTTTCCATTTTTGATGAGAAATAAACCTAAAATTTGGCATTTTGTATAAGAAATTCAAAAAGCAAAAATTAGTGTCAAAATCAGAACGGGTCATTTGAGTCAGGCCGTTTGAGTCGTGCCATTTGAGTCGGGGCCGTTTGAGTCGGGCTGCCACATAAAGTATATTGGGGTTGAAAAAACATGAAAATCTAAGAAAAAAAGATCTAAATTTTTATTTTTTTCTCTCAGATTTTTAAAGTTATCGTGTAAGGCTATAGTAAAGAAAAATAAATATACAAAAAAGTTATTTCAATGGTAGGCTTTATGTTAAGGTAGCAGGGGAGTGGGGCTTTGCCGGGACAGGAAAACTCGCGGCCCGTGTCGTGTAGGCCGCCGGAACTTTTTGAAGTTTCTCTTCTGTTTTTTCTCAGAACCCCCTTTCTTATTAGTCGCGGGTCCCGCCAGGCCCCAAATTTCGGGACTTAAAGTATAGGGAATCTATTTTTGATCTTTTTATATTCTAAACAAAACTTAGCAATTTTCTGAATTTTTTTGTTTCGAAATAGAGTAGCAATAACCAATTATGAACAAATCAAACATAATGAAGCGTGGATTTAGCAAAGGCACACCAAAATGATCACAATTTAATAAATTGTAATCCTATTGATCCCGATGTTTTTCTCGGTGATGTTCTTCAAGTGTATGGTATGGTAGCCTGACTTGTGTTTTTGTCATACAGCTGCACTCATACCAACCGAGAAAGAGGGTGGATAAGCACATGTACTTCAATGGAAGTGACTATTTTTAATTAAGGAAGAGGGATACAGAGTTAACGAACTTTTACGAGTGCTGGAATATAACAAAAGCGACAATCAACTATTTCGACCTTATATGAGTGAATTTCTTGTCCAAAAACTGCATGCCTCCGACTTTGACGAACAAATTCGCGGAAATTACGAAGCCGAGCAGCAGTTTATAGAGGAGTGCATGGACCAATTTCGAATGAAAATTGATCGTACTAAAATGGTGCCGAACAAAGGAAAGAGAGCCTTGGCCAAATTGGCAGTAAACAATTTATGTATGTATGAGAATTATCAAAAATAAAAATTGTTTTATAAATTAAGGGGGCCGCTTTTTCATCATACCAAGTCACGACCAAAATATAAGGTAACGATGATGTGAATACTGATCCGTCACCCGAGGAAGTTGAAAAATTGACAACTAACAAGTGATCGAGTGGAAAAAGCAAATCTTTGGTAAAATGCCTCCGGGAAGAGGAGCTTTGGCAGGGATTTATCGATAAGGGAGAAAAAACATGTAAGAAAGTAACCTACAATTATTTATTTTTATTTTATAAATATTTAGGTTCAATTTGAATTCTTCGGGCCAAAGAATGCGCTTGTTGTTCAAAAGAATCTAATGGATTACGCCGAAAAGAAAAAACGCAGAGATGAGATTCTAAAGCGAAAGATTGCTGAATACGAATAATCAATACAGAAGAAATAGGCCGACAATTAGTTTTCAACTTTAGTAAATGATCATAGGTTCACGAATTTGTGTGATAAAAATCTTAAGTAAATAAACACATGATCGAAAATTTCATCAAAACAATAGGTTAAACAAACAAAAGGGTATAAAACTTAAAAATTTAATGGAATTTTGCATTTCCTTCTATTCCAAAGAAATACCAGTACGACCAAAATTTCGTTTGTTGCAATGTTTGATAACGAAAATGAGTGTGTCAATGAAGGTCAACAAGAAACAAGCGGGCCTATTTCGACGAAAAATTCTTACAATGTTCAACCTTGGAAACTTTTTCGTCCAAAACACATGCTCATGTATCGCATGTGCGATTGTAAATGCTGTGCAAAATTAATAAAATTACATTTATTTATTATTTAAGTCTGTCGTTCGGCACTGTGGAACAACAAAAACAAATACGCAATGAACGAAGGACGAACAGTTATCAGCTTTGAACTTTGCGAGAGATGTACAATCGACAATTGCCGAGCGAACGATATTTTGGCACCGTTCCGCCCAAAGAAATAAACTTTTTGAGAATGAAGCAATTATGATAGAATACGATAACATGAATAAAATTATTTATTTTTTACTTTAACAATAAATATTTTAATTTTTCTTGAGGTCATTTGATTAAACACATTCGTTCTCTTATTCCTATCCCCTTCATCTTTTCCCGCTCCCTGCTTGCCCTCAATTTTGAAATGTTTGCACAACACTGCCAAGAAATACCTTGCGATCGGCAATTTGGCATTTCCCTTCATTTGAGTTAACACTTTACCATTCCACCGAGAATATTTATATAGTTGCGCATTCGAGTTTAATCGGCGGTGCCCAAAAAGGGCTTCCGTTCAGCAGTTCAAGTACCATTCCAAAGCCTCAGATTGGGCAGAAATGAAATTTGAGAAGCCAAATGATGATGGGCATCAGAAAGGCTGTGGACTAAAGGTGGGCGGACCGTAAACGGACGATTGGCACTGAAGAATGCATTTTTGCTCATTCTGCGTTTTTTGTAACTTTTTTATTGTTTTGGTTTTAGTTATTGGTTTCTGGTTTTTTGTCTTTTCTTTCTTATTTTAACTCATTTCAGATTCGTCAAAATGTCCGATTCAACCGCTGATGCCATCCGCGAATTACAACGAGCATTGCGATACCAACAAAGGATGAACATGATCATGCGCAGCCAAATGTTGGACCACCGTGCAGTCATCCTGGAAAACATTGCATGTACTGAAGCCCTGGAGGGCTATGTGACCAATGTAATTTATATTTTATGAAAATTTTAAAGAATATGAATGAAATTTGTTTTTTTTATTTGACGCATCCTAATACATTTCCATTTTTGAACATTTAAGAGTCGTGGTGGGAGTTTCCGCCTCCGTTACTCGCCAGTGGTATCGCTGGAAATGACCAGCGTTGGGCGACGACTTGAAGCACGACAACAACGCAGACGTGAGCAGACCACGGCACCGACAAATGCATCCTCAACGGGAGGCGGTGATACCGGTCCAAGCAGCAGTGTTGCTGGTGGACTTAAAAATTTATATTTTGGTTGAACAATATGGGTTTTTTTCATGCTCGAATAACTCATGACCAAAAATTGCTTATTTTTTATAAGTTCGGTCCATCAACACCGATAAATTCACGGGGTCAACGTTGCCCCGCTTGCACCTTTACGTCCGAGTATGTCGAACATAAACTGGTGTAAATTTTTATTTGAATGCTCCGAACTGGTCCGATACTCAGATGGAATGCCGAAAATGGGGTGCCAATTTTTCCTGTGCAACTCTTTTTTTTTTGCTATAGACAGAACCAAACAAACAAACACTTGTAATAATAAATCCTATTGATCCCGATGTTTTTCTCGGTGATGTTCTTCAAGTGTATGGTATGGTAGCCTGACTTGTGTTTTTGTCATACAGCTGCACTCATACCAACCGAGAAAGAGGGTGGATAAGCACATGTACTTCAATGGGACTATTCGAGTGCTATTTTTAATTATTAAGGAAGAGGGATACAGAGTTAACGAACTTTTTACGAGTGCTGGAATATAACAAAAGCGACAATCAACTATTTCGACCTTATATGAGTGAATTTCTTGTCCAAAAACTGCATGCCTCCGACTTTGACGAACAAATTCGCGGAAATTACGAAGCCGAGCAGCAGTTTATTAGAGGAGTGCATGGACCAATTTCGAATGAAAATGATCGTACTAAAATGGTGCCGAACAAAGGAAAGAGAGCCTTGGCCAAATTGGCAGTAAACAATTTATGTATGTATGAGAATTATCAAAAATAAAAATTGTTTTATAAATTAAGGGGGCCGCTTTTTCATCATACCAAGTCACGACCAAAATATAAGGTAACGATGATGTGAATACTGATCCGTCACCCGAGGAAGTTGAAAAATTGACAACTAACAAGTGATCGAGTGGAAAAAGCAAATCTTTGGTAAAATGCCTCCGGGAAGAGGAGCTTTGGCAGGGATTTATCGATAAGGGAGAAAAAACATGTAAGAAAGTAACCTACAATTATTTATTTTTATTTTATAAATATTTAGGTTCTATTTGAATTCTTCGGGCCAAAGAATGCGCTTGTTGTTCAAAAAAATCTAATGGATTACGCCGAAAAGAAAAAACGCAGAGATGAGATTCTAAAGCGAAAGATTGTTGAATACGAATAATCAATACAGAAGAAATAGGCCGACAATTAGTTTTCAACTTTAGTAAATGATCATAGGTTCACGAATTTGTGTGATAAAAATCTTAAGTAAATAAACACATGATCGAAAATTTCATCAAAACAATAAGTTAAACAAACATAAAAGGGTATAAAACTTAAAAATTTAATGGAATTTTGCATTTCCTTCTATTCCAAAGAAATACCAGTACGACCAAAATTTCGTTTGTTGCAATGTTTGATAACGAAAATGAGTGTGTCAATGAAGGTCAACAAGAAACAAGCGGGCCTATTTCGACGAAAATTCTTACAATGTTCAACCTTGGAAACTTTTTCGTCCAAAACACATGCTCATGTATCGCATGTGCGATTGTAAATGCTGTGCAAATTAATAAAATTACATTTATTATTATTTAAGTCTGTCGTTCGGCATTGTGGAACAACAAAAACAAATACGCAATGAACGAAGGACGAACAGTTATCAGCTTTGAACTTTGCGAGAGATGTACAATCGACAATTGCCGAACGAACGATATTTTGGCACCGTTCCGCCCAAAGAAATAAACTTTTTGAGAATGAAGCAATTATGATAGAATACGATAACATGAATAAAATTATTTATTTTTTACTTTAACAATAAATATTTTAATTTTTCTTGAGGTCATTTGATTAAACACATTCGTTCTCTTATTCCTATCCCCTTCATCTTTTCCCGCTCCTGCTTTCCCTCAATTTTGAAATGTTTGCACAACACTGCCAAGAAATACCTTGCGATCGGCAATTTGGCATTTCCCTTCATTTGAGTTAACACTTTACCATTCCGCCGAGAATATTTATATAGTTGCGCATTCGAGTTTAATCGGCGGTGCCCAAAAAGGGCCTCCGTTCAGCAGTTCAAGTACCATTCCAAAGCCTCAGATTGGGCAGAAATGAAATTTGAGAAGCCAAATGATGATGGGCATCAGAAAGGTTGTGGACTAAAGGTGGGCGAACCGTAAACGGACGATTGGCACTGAAGAATGCATTTTTGCTTATTCTGCGTTTTTTGTAACTTTTTTATTGTTTTGGTTTTAGTTATTGGTTTCTGGTTTTTTGTCTTTTCTTTCTTATTTAACTCATTTCAGATTCGTCAAAATGTCCGATTCAACCGCTGATGCCATCCGCGAATTACAACGAGCATTGCGATACCAACAAAGGATGAACATGATCATGCGCAGCCAAATGTTGGACCACCGTGCAGTCATCCTGGAAAACATTGCATGTACTGAAGCCCTGGAGGGCTATGTGACCAATGTAATTTATATTTTTATGAAAATTTTAAAGAATATGAATGAAATTTGTTTTTTTTTATTTTGACGCATCCTAATACATTTCCATTTTTGAACATTTAAGAGTCGTGGTGGGAGTTTCCGCCTCCGTTACTCGCCAGTGGTATCGCTGGAAATGACCAGCGTTGGGCGACGACTTGAAGCACGACAACAACGCAGACGTGAGCAGACCACGGCACCGACAAATGCATCCTCAACGGGAGGCGGTGATACCGGTCCAAGCAGCAGTGTTGCTGGTGGGACTTAAAAAATTTATATTTTGGTTGAACAATATGGGTTTTTTTCATGCTCGAATAACTCATGACCAAAAATTGCTTAATTTTTTATTAAGTTCAGGTCCATCAACACCGATCAATTCCACGGGGGTCAACGTTGCCCCGCTTGCACCTTTACGTCCGAGTATGTCGGAACAATAAAACTGGTGTAAATTATTTTATTTGAGATGCTGCCGAAGCTGGTCCGAGTAGCTCAGATGGAAATGCCGAAAATGGAGGTGCCAAATTTTTCCTTTGTGCTTAAATCAATACTCTTTTTTTTTTTGCTATAGGACAAGGGTTCGGACCAATAATTGAGAACCACATGAACCAGTCACGACTGCGACTTGTGCGAGATGATTAATTCACAGGGAGTTTCAGCAGCAGCTGGATCATCAGCACCAACACCTACTTCAACTGGCACAACAACAGCAGCAACAGCAGGAGGAGGAGCGCGCACGCCAACGACAGATTCAACACGCACGACAACAAACAGCAGCAGGAAGCACGAGCACGTCAGCAACACATTGAGCAAGAATTCGTTGAGGTTGAGCAGCTTTAAGAGCAGCTACAACAGCAAGAGGAGGCGCAAAATGATGAAAATGAGGATCCGGAAGAGCAAGGACGAGCGGCCGAACAACAAGCACAGTATGAGCGACTGGTCCGTCTGCAATTGCGAGAGAGCCGCCGCTTTCACAGTGGGGTGGCTTCGTCCGTCCTCGTCCCTCCGCAGTTGTTTTGGGAAGAGGAGTGCGTTATTTGCACAAACGCGCGGGAGAATTTTTATGTTCGTCAGTGTGGGCATGTTTGTCTGTGCGCAGAGTGTGCGGTCACTGCTGTGATCCGTAAGATTAGTGTCTGTATGTTATGTCGTGTCCCAGTTAGGCATATACCCATATGTCCGTTAACTGGGGCACGAACAAAGTGTTAGTGTAATTTAATTTATGGAAATTTGACTAACTTTAAATGTATATGCAAAAAAAAAAAAATTTAATATAGTTTTTTTGTCTGAGAATTATGCTAACAAGCACCGTCGATCCTTTTTACAAGCTTTTTTTTTATTAATGACAATCGCTTTCTTTTTTTTTAATTGACATGATTACCCAACTTTTAATTAAACAAGCATTTATTTGTCAACGGCCATTATCCATCATTAGCATTTGAATAAAATAATAGATTATATGTGAAAAATTTTTCAAAAAAATGGTAATTCGGGCCATAGTCATTGGGCGATTGCTTCTTCGGCGCCTTCCCTCCATTTTTTCATTGGCCTGGGTTGGGTGGTGCGACAATTTCGGTGGCCCCTTCCCGCGCTAGAAACTCCTTGAACAATTTCTCCGCCTTAAAAAAAGTTTTTTCTTAATGAAACCTATAGATAGATTTATAGAAGAGATAAATAAAGAAAAGAGTAAAACGATAGGGGGGGAAATACCAGGAGATGCCTGCCTACCGCTCTCCTCCTTTCAGAAGTGAACATTAATGAGGGGGCAAATACTAGGAGATGCCTGCTCATTAATGTCTAGACAAAAATGAAAAATGAGAGAAAAAGAAAAAGAGAGAAAAAACTATACCTTGTCCCTTTGGTCCTTTCTGATGCATGAATTGTAGGCGAATTTGGTGGTGCGCATTGGGGGGAGCAACTGTGAATTCCAGCGCGTCATTGCTTTCGGACATAATCCATGACTCATGACCGCGCGCGCCTGCAATTTTTGAATTGGAAAAAAACCGGGAACGGGGCGGGGGGTGGCTGCGGGGTGGGAAGGGGAGAGGGAGTCTCACCGTGCCAATCGATCATATAACAGCGCCGCTTGGCCCTCTTGCAAAGAATCTCACAAGATGCCAGGACATTCCTCACCACGTATTCATCCTCCTCCTCGTCCGGCTCAGGGCGCCTTGGACGCACCTGAGCCGGAACTTTTCCTTTGGCCACCCGGACTTTGGTTCGTGGCTGTAAAAATGTTTTTTTTAACTAAAAACGACCGTTCGAAAAAATTTTGGGGTCCCCTGAGTTTTTTTCCGACTGACATTTTAACCGAAACTGACAGACTTACTCTCTTTTTTGTTCGCTCTTTTTTACCGAGAAAAGGGACCACCCTCATCAAAACAAAAGACAGAATATTCAAATTTACCTGCTTGCTGCTCCACCGGTTGTTTTGCCACTTCTTTCGCTTCTTTTCCTTTTCTACATCAACATCGGTCGTCGCTGGTGGTTTTCGTGATGGTACTGCTGCGGCTGCGAATGATGGTTGTGGTGGAGTCGGTGGCGTAAATTCAACTTGGAAATGCTGAAGCGGCTGGTGGCGGTAACACAAACTCAACAATTGGAAATGCTGAAGCGGCAGGTGTCGGTGGCGTAAATTCAACAATTGAAAATGTTGAAGCGGCTGGTGGCTGTGGCGGTGGCACAAATTCAAAAATGGAAATGCTGAAGCGGCAGGTGGCGGTGGCACAAACTCAACAATTGGAAATGTTGAAGCGACAGGTGGCGGTGGCGTAAACTCAACAATTGGAAATGTTGAAGCGGCAAGTGGTAGTGGTGGTGAGACTAAAAGCGCGAACAAAGATGAGGCGGATGGGCCAGCGGACGACGCACACAAAGAAAAGGCGGATGATGGCACTGCCGACGACGCACAGATTGCTGAAATAATCGATTATTTATTATTTTTGTTTAACAGAGATAACGGATTTGTTTGGGGGAAATTTCCTGTAAAAATTAATTAAGAATTCGATATATAGACCTCTAAGAATCCAGTAGATAAAAAAAAAAAATAACATCTATAAAATGAAAAACAGAAGTTTTTTGGTAAATATTTTTATCTTGAAATTTTTTTTGCTAAATTATATTTTTCCAAAATTTGAAAAAACCGAAGAAATGAAAAAAAAATTTGCACCCACGGTTTTTTGGTGGTCCGGCGCTGCGCTTCGCCATTTGTCTCTTTGGCACTTGATCTGCTTTGAGTTTTGCATCAGCCGCGCGCGTCAGCATTTTTGTCGTCGAATTCTGTAAAATAAAAGAAATTGAAAAAAATTATAGTCAAATTAAATTAATATTAAAATAATATAATTATTAATATTAAAATAATATAATTCATTTCCTCTCACTCTCGCCAAAAATACCTTTTTTTTGGTGGCACGTTATGACAAAAAAATTTTGCAAGGTACACAATTGGTAAGAATTTGAAAGAAAGTTGGAATGGACAATCGAAGACTAAATTTGAAAAATATTACATCAGACTCAAAAAAATCATATGGAATAATGGGTCATTTACTTTGGTCTCATCGATTAATGGTACACTCACCCCCCCCCCCTCTCTCCTCGTCTACTTATCCTTGCCCTTCGCATTCAAAAAATAAGAAACAAAGAATATGACGAGTAGAGAGGAGGGCAAAAACACCGGGCAAATATCCATTTGAATTAATAATTTTTTTTTGTACGCTTTTTTTGTTGGTATTTAAAATTTTCTATACAGTAAACCTGAAAATGCGGGAAAAATATTCCCTTACCCTGGGACTCAAATGGACGGTCACCCGAAAAAGCGGGAAAACATCCCCCCACACCCACCGGACGGTCCCCGCTAATGCGGGAAAACACCCCCCGTACCCTGGCGACGGTCCCTGCTAATGCGGGAAAACACCCCCCATACCCACGGACGGTTCCGGTATTGCGGCAAAACACCCCCCACACCCACCGGACGGTCCCTGCTAATGCGGGAAAACACCCCCCATACCCACCGGACGGACGGACAGGTACCGGCTACTAACTACTCTCAACAAATTTTTTCTCCAAAATTTCCCTTTTCTCCAAATTTTCTGAACAATTTTCTGCACAGACCCCCATTCTTACCAGTGCTTATTTGGTACCGGTTAGTACCGGTACTGGAAAACCGGTACCGGCTAAAACCGGTACCGGAAAAACCGGTAATTACCGCCGGTACCAGTACCGGTACCGCTCTACTCTAGTTGAAATTAAACTTTTTGCTAATGATCTTAAGGCCTATTTATATTTTCAGAAAATACCTTCTCTCCACTCCAATCTTTTATCAATAAATTTGAGAATTACCTTAAAATTGCTTCAAAGAAATGTTATTTTACATATTGGGCCAAAAAATCCTGAGAGATGTTACTTTTTTCAAAATTTTCTTATATCAATCAACATATGAAAAATATGAACCAGTCAGAGGGCATTTATTTTACGCAAGACCTTCCTTAAATGGGAAAAGCATATTGAAATAATTAGTAAAAAAGCACTGTGAACTGCTTTTGCGTTGCTTAAATCTATTAAAACAAAAAACCCGAAAACCCTAATTAATATGTTTAATGTTCTGACTCAATTTGGGCACAATCTCACCAAATCCCATTTTCCCACCAGTCGCCATTTTACTTATTCAACGATAAAAAAAACACAAGCCAAATTTTTTCTTAACATAATTCATTCCATAAATATTTAAAATAGTCCTTTTTACCATCTGAACGAAAAAAATGTCAAAATCTGCTGAATGTAAATGACGGAATAGTGAGATGCGAAGAGGAAAATATGCAGCTATATATTATTTATATACATGTTGAATGTAAAGTACGACAGTGACACGGAGGAAGGAGAGAGATAGAAGAGGTCGATAGAAAAAGTATTGAATTGGACCAATGATGAAAAACGCAAAAAAAAAAAAAAAGCATCAATTGAAAATGGAAGCTTATCAAAACGAATATTTTATTTTTCTTGTCATTTTTTTGTGATATTTAATTATCGGGTACAGGTCGGTTGGGCGCCCACGTTTGGGCGCTCGTGTTTGGGCGCCCACGTTTGGGCGCCAGTAATGTTTTAGCGCCCACGTTTGGGCGCTCGTGTTTGGGCGCCAGTAACGTTTGAGCGCCCACGTTTGGGCGCCAGTAACGTTTGAGCACCCACGTTTGGGCGCCAGTAACGTTTTAGCGCCCACGTTTGGGCGCCAGTAATGTTTTAGCGCCCACGTTTGGGCGCTCGTGTTTGGGCGCCAGTAACGTTTGAGCGCCCACGTTTGGGCGCCAGTAACGTTTGAGCGCCCACGTTTGGGCGCCAGTAACGTTTGAGCGCCCATGTTTGGGCGCCAATAACGTTTGGCGCTGGAGTTTTGTTTTTTTTAGAAATAAAATTATTTTTGGAATCCGATTCTAACACCCAATTCCTCCCATTGCGAACCCCGATCTCAAATACGAACAAAAAGTTGAAAATTCGAAATTTATTACGCAACAAAATTGACTCATGCACGAAAATTGTTCGACCGTTTATTCGAAATCTGATTTGGAGTTCGCAATGGGAAGAAATGGGTGTCAGATTCTGAGTCTCCGACCCTGAAACCCCCAATCAATTTTATTTAAAAAACGAAAAGAAAATTTTTCGAAAAAGGTGGTCCACCATCTGTGGAAGTATTACATGTTCCTTCGCCCGTTGGGTTAAAAGACCGGCATTCATTTTAAAAATTTTCTGCGTTATTGTCTTTCATAAAGTGAAATTTTGAAAAAATGTCTGGCGCCTAAAAACGGGCGCCCAAATGTTGGTGCCAACCCTTAATTATCGCCTGAAATGAATCGGAACAGTTCAAATAGAAACACAGAAAATGAAAGCGAAGGAGAAGAAAAGTCGAATCAAAAAAATAAAAAGAAAGGGCAAAAAATGAAAAGGCGAACATCACTCGGTTTTGCTTTTCGGCCGTGTCCATTTGATGAGTGTTTGAGGGGAGCGGAAGAGGAAGATCAGTTTGGCGAACAAATCCTTAAAAGAGAAAATTTTTGAGGCAATTTACATTAATATTTGATTGTTTGCCTGTTCCAACAGAAAGTCGCGAGCCTCGCGCACCAAATAAATGTCCAAACAAATTTTGAGCAAATAGTCCGGGTTCGGAATTTCGTTGATCATCACGTCCAATGGTTGGGAGGAGACGAGCCCGCGGATGAGACGGCCCACAACGAGCACAATACCGGCGTACATGAGAATGATGCTGAAAATGATGCGAAGATTATGAGGAAATGAACCTAACGAAATAAATGTCACAACAGATTTGCACTTTATTCGGGTGCACTTCGTTTCCCCCCTCCCCCGCTTCGTTTCACCCCCGAATTTAAAAAAAAAACCATTCTTAAAAAATTTTCTCTGATAAATTACTAGGAAATCTTTTCAGACACGAAATTTCAAGAAAAACTTAAAATTTTCGCATTTTTTGGAATTTTTCAAAATTTTTTAGATTTTTCAAAAATTTTAAGTTTTTCTTGAAATTTCCTGTCTGAAAAGATTCCTAGTAATTTATCAGAGAACATTTTTTAAGAATTAGAAGGGGAACTTCGGGAAAGAAACGAAGTGAGGGCGGGGGGGGGGGGGGGGGAACGGCGGGGGAGGGGGGGCGGGGGGGGGGGGGGGGGGGAACGAGCTGCTCCGACTTTATTCATCCAATGACACCAATACTTACCCGCCCTGCACGTAACTGTCCAACCACGAGGGGAATACGCGGTCCACAAAGGCCACAAATTCAGTGTAATTAAGCGAACGGTCCATCCCATAGGTCACATTTGTCGGCTCCAAAATATTGTACTGCATCATATTGGTGTTTAAATGGACTTGACTTGTCCAATAAGTCGAATTTTGTTGAGTTTGCATAGATAACTTCATGGACCAATCATTGTACGTTTTCTCCACTTGGTTTTGTGTCGGTTGCAAAGCAACCAAATGCAAAAGGCGAGCCGTTTGGACTTCGCCTTGACTTGGAACAGAAAAATACAGCGGGAGTGCATTTGAAATGGTGGCCTAAAAAAGTATATATAATGAAAAAGTGTCGACCAAACAGTTTTGCACCCATTGTCCATTATTTTCGATGGCATTTAGAATTGTTGAGCTATTGGCATCGACAGTAAATGTTTTGGAGTGTTTTTGCGGGTCTTTTTTCCCGTCAGGACTCGGCCTCGTGAATTCCAAATGGAAGTTCAGTTTGATTGTGTTGCTTCTGCTCAACGTGTTCTTTAGTGCCTCCAATGATGCGGGTGATATTTGCCAAGAGGTTTCCGATTCGGGACGAAACCGAATTTTCTAAAAAGAAAAAGGGAATATAAAAAAATATAATCAGTTTAAAATATACCAAAACATCAGTGTGGGAGTATTGGTCGATGAACGCGACTGCCATCCGAACTCTGTCCCCTAAACCGTTGTTTAAGTCAATTAGCCGCGTCGTCACATCGCCGAATTGCTTTTTGAGTTGCACTAATTGGCCAGATTCTAGGTGCTTTATTTCGTCAACGCCTTGGGCTTCCATTTTATAAATAGGCTGTCAAAATAAAAGCTATGGATATAAACTAACAAAAGTGGGCCATAAAATACCGACCGAATATCCTTCAAAATTGGCGATTAGTGTCACACTGTTTGGCGATTGAACCTTCCCGATAGTGTTGATCAAGGCGAATGCGATGATGGGTGACCAGACGAGCAAAATCAGCATGATGATGAACGGAAGGCCCATCAAATATTTAATCAGCGTTCCTTTGGCTTCGCCCCGTGGGGCGGGAAATGCCTGCTCAAAACTGCGAGCACATTTCAAATTGTAAATCACCGCGTAGAAATTTTCCATGTTGAAAAAGTCAAAAATTGGCATCGAAGTTTCCGTCCATGTCTTTGATTGGAAAAAAAATTGTTTTTTTTTTTTTTATTATGAATAAACAGAGAATATATTGGATCAAAGGTTATACGATTTTTAGGGCCAAGACATTTGCGCCTATGTCTATAATTGCTTTCCAATTGCATTGTCTTAATCCCAAATGCCCTAAAACGATTAATAATGGAGAAATCATTATTTTTGGCTCTTTAGGTAATCCATTGGGGTGTTTTTATAAGTTATGATTTTTTTTTCAAAAATCTCCAAAAACGCAATTCTCGGACCAATTTCATGGGTTAGCCTCTCTTAAAGCTTTTTAAGGAATTTGGGATTAATTCAACATAAATTTGAAACTAATTTTGGGCACGCAAAAGTCGGGCCGCAAATGTCTTGGCCGCAAAAGTCGCAACACCGGATCAAATTAATAATTATATTAAATGGGTCTGTGAATATTTTACCCAATCGATGGCTGTTCTCAATTCGAACACAAACGGAGTGAGCATAAAGCTGAACGAAATGCATTATTTTTTCATTTAACAAACTTATTAGAGGCGAGAAATTACATTTTGAAAAGGACCATGTTGATAAGCCCATATGAATGGGTGAGTAAATTGCCAACACACAGTGATGGGTATCCATTGCGAATTTGCCATGCCGAAAGCAAAAAATAAATGCATTTCACAAAGTAGAGAGTCTTTGCCGTGTAATTGAAGAACACTTCCCTTGAAAATTGCCAATTCTATTTATCAATAAGAGTGACGAATGAATGGGGCACGTACTTTCGCGTGTAACTTGGCAAAATGAAGAAGATCCAACCATGGACTAACACCAAAGTGACAAGATGGAAAATGAGTTTGGCGACCACCGCCTTGCGTAAGTATAAGCCACGATCGATTACGATTAACAGCGATTGGATCAAAATGATGGCGACCATCATTATGGGGATACGATTGCTCTGAAATTGGGGGTCAGGAATGGATAAACAAAAACAAATGCTTAAGTGTGCCTGAATGTCTGAGACAACGTCGCCGGTGCCGCCCTCGCCAAAAGACGAATAGCCAAAGACAACAATGAACATGCACAGCACGTCCAGGAAAAACATCATCGGGTAGAGGTCGCGAATGTAGCGGAATTTGGGGTAAATGAGCTGAAAGAAGGAAAAAGTGCAAAGGGAATTACGACAATAAACAAACAAAAAAAAAAAACCTTTTGAGCGAAATCGGCGATTTTGCTGTCGCGTTCCGGTCCTTTTGTTTTTTGCTTTAAAAATGCCAATATAATCATAGGTCGGTCTTTAATATGAAATTAAGGAACCATCGAATCAGTGGGCGGAGGCACATTCACATTATCCTTTTTATCGCATTCCGACGATGGCTTTTTTGGCTTTATACCTTTTTCAATGTCGTCGACATCCTCCTGTTTTATTTACTTTTTGAACCTCAAATAAATCACCAAATTTGCCTGTTGTGTCTTGGCCATCGATTCAAAATTTTCTCCACTCGACGAGGAGACGACCGTTGATTGCGTTGATGATTTTGGAGGACTTTTTCCAGCGGATAATGACTCTGTCCGCTTTTTGGGCATTTCGATGCTCAGTCGGTCGGAGCTTGCGTCCCGCCATAGTCCGAATTTTCTCAACATATAACTGAAAAGGGTCGGGGTCGTTTCGGCCCCCACGTTTCGGCCCCAGCAACATTTAAAGTATCATAACTTTTTTCATTGTCAACCAAATGCAACAAATTTATTATCATTCGAAAGCTCTTCATGAGCTCTATTAGACTTCTAAAAGCCTTAAAGAATAGTCGATTTACAGAAAATGTATGAACCAAAAGATACCAAAATTCTGACTTTTTAGTGTTTTTCATGTTGTAACTTTTTTTTAAGTTGGTCAATCGATTAGCAATAGCTTATTCATACCTTCTAAACACTTAAAGCTTTAGAATGATACCAAATTTGTGAAATAAATTTGTGAAATTTGGTTGAGTTTGAAAAAAGTTACAAAGTCCTAAACGAGTCTGGGGCCGAAACGTGGGGGCCGAAACGTGCCTGGCCGAACTGAAAAGGTCAGTATTTAGGGGTCCACTACTATTCAGTGTTGCCGATTCAGTGTCGCCGATTCAGTGTTGCCGATTCAGTGTCGCCGATTCAGTGTGGGTTCAATTCAGTGTTGGTTCAATTCAGTGTCAAGGAATTTTTATAATTTTAAATTTGAAAAAATTACTAAGAAAAAACTGTTTTTTTCTCATGCCCTTAAGCGGTGCACTACAACTCGGCGCTCTCGACTCAGCGCTCCCAATTCGGCGCCAAGAGAATTTTTTTTTGAAAACCTACCCCCCTACTTTTTAAAAAAAAGAAGTGAAATAAAAAAAAATAAAGAGGTTTTCAACAAAGAAATTATATTGGCGCCGAATCATGAGCGCTGCGTCGAGAGGCCGAGTTGGTGAAAAATCTTTCTCAAAAAATCGACATAAATGAGCAGGATAAAGTTAATTTAAATTTTACGAATTACTTTCATTTATTTTGGTGATAGAAGACGAAATGTAAATGAACATGAAAATTCTTCATAAAATTTGATGATTTTGAAGAAAATTAAAAGACCTGGTTTAGATCCTGCCCCGATTTTTTGCAAAAGCACCGACCCGTACTACCATGCATACCAATAAGCGAGCAACAGAGGAAAATTTTTGAGAAATTTTTTCTTTTTTACAAAAATCGGTATAATATTTCGAACAATTTTCTGACACTGAATTGAACCCACACTGAATCGGTGACACTGAATTGAACCCACACTGAATCGGCGATACTGAATCGGCAACACTGAATCGGCGACACTGAATCGAGCGGGCCCCAGTATTTAGGGTTCTATTTCACTTTATGAGTCCAATCGATTTTTGATTAAATCCCAATCATTTTAAATACAATAGTTTTTTACATTTCTCTTCTTTCTATTTTCATTTTGATGAGAAAGAACTTAACATTTTGACTTTGTTTGCGTTTTTGTTGGACATCTAAAATTATAAAAAATTTGAAAATTTGTTGGACTCAACTGAAAATTCTGATTGACTCATAAACTCTGAATGGACTCATAAACTCTGAATGGACTCATAAAATATTGATTGGACTCATAAAGTGCGATTGGACTCATAAAATGAAATAGTACCGTATTTAGTATTGATTATAGCTAAACAAAAAGTACCCCTTTTTACCGGTGGAAAAAAAGTGCTATGAGCAGGGCAACATCTCTTCCAGCAAAGCCTTGAATGCGTTGAACTCCGAACACGTACTCCGTCTTGTACACTTTGTTAGTGGCACCGATGTCTCCATTCCAAGGCCAAAACCCGAATTGGAACATAAATTTGGTCATAATTTCAAACTCGGTGTAAATTATCCTATATACAAAAAGTGGGGCATAATATAGTGAATGATTTAATAAGTGTAGAAGAAATGGAAGACGAACATGACAATCCAAAAAAATTTGGAAGGACGGGGGCTGGCCAATGTCCCCCACAAGAAGACAAGCGCAGGGAGCGGCAAAGTGAGAAGTCCGGCGGTGTACCCATGCACAATTATGACCAAACAGTAGCAAATTATGTCGGTGTGTGCGGCGATGCAATTTCCATTGGCAGTGATAAACCGTGCAAATATGTTTCGCTGCTCCCACCGGTTGTGTGCCTCATCTTCCAGTCTAAATACAAATCAAATTCGAATAAGAGAGGAAAATTTTAAGAATTCAAGCCGGGGGGTAGGAGGGCGGGGGGGAGATTTGACAAAAACTGTACGCCCCAACACTCCGCCGAGACAAGACTTCACCGGAAAAAATTGCCAAAAACCATTGGATTTTCAGCAAAAGCCCTAGTTATTTTTTTGAAGAAAATTTGGGTAAAAAAGCCAAAATTTTTAAGATTTTTTTTTAATTAAATCAAATTTGTTTTTTTCCAGTTTTTCAAAAAAAATTTTTAGTTTTACTGAAAGAATCCAAGTTTTTTTGGCAATTTTTTCCGGTGAAGTCATGTCTCGGCGGAGTTTCGGCCGGCAAAGTTTTGGCTGTGGAGTTTCAGCGGTGGCGTTTTGTCCTGCTCCGGACTAAATATAGATGCTGGTGCGTTTCTTAAAAACTGCCACGCGTGCGCGTTACTTAAAAATGCCAAATTTACTGAATTTTCGGCTAAATTTATAAATAATCTTGTTATTGAAAGATAGCAATTGAGTTGTTCTATTAGCTTGCTGAATTTCAAACAACTTCATTAATTTCTTCAAGAGTTATGGTAATTTTTTGTCTTATTTGGCTCCAATTTTTTTAAGCCTTAACCGAATCATGCCCACCTTTTGATGTCCGCCTCACTCGTCACCAAATGCATATTATGCGCTTCCCATTGGGCGCGCAGTGCCGAAGTGTTAATTTGCCCATCGTAAAGTTCCTGTAGAAAAATGGTTGAAATAGTGGGAAAAAAACAAAGTGAAAACGGACGAACGTTGCTCATCATTTCCTTCAGCTTCTCCTTCTCCTTGTTTAGCACGTATTCAACGTATCGGTGCTCACGAGACCGACGGTTGAGAAAGGCGGAGACCCATTCGATTACAGAACGAATCAGTTTCAAGACAAACAGAAATAGAGACATCAAAGTTCGACCTTTAGAGGAAGGGAATGAATTTAAAAAAAAAAAAATCAAAATTACTCCAAGTCTTTGCTCGTGCATCCTCATCACTTTTATTTTCCGCCGATTTCTCCTCCTCCTCCCCCTCCTCGTCATCAGCCAACTTTTTTTGTTTGCCTACTTTTCGCATCGATGGCACATCCGTCATCTCATCAATCGCTGGTTGAACTTCAATGATAAACACCCATAACAATGCCTTTTTTTCGGTCGGGGTCAGTTTTGCGTGGGCCGTTTTGGCGTGAGCCGTTTTGGCGTAGGCGCCTTTTTGACGCGGTTTGCAACTGGGCGCTGCCAAGTGGGCGCCGCCAAGTGGCGCCAGTCCAACTGGCGCCGCCAACTGGCCAACTGGGCGCCAGTCTAAGTGGGCGCCAGTTGGACTGGGCGCCCAGAGTCGGAATCATACTTAATAGAAATTTGTAGTCAAGAACTGCAAACACTATGCTTAGAAAAATAAGTATAAATTAGGTTCAGCCCCGACATGTATCGGGGAATTACGAAAGTCGTCAATTGCACTTCAAATAAGATGGGAGTGTCTTTAAATGAGTTTTTAAGACTTATTGTTTTGGAATTTTTTCTTTTTTTTCGGCTTTTTATGAAGGTCGGGGCTGAACCCTAGTATAAATTCAAGTTTCGGACTTCAGATCTTTTTTTTGTTTTTGGCTTAACACCTCAAAATTCGAACGAACAGTCGGCGCTGAATTTCAAAAAACATAAAGAGCACCATTATTTCTGTTTACAAAGATTGTTGAAGTCATTAAAAACGAATATGACTTTTAGTTAGGCCAATTCTAAGAAATAAAAAAATTTTGTTAAAAAAGTTCAAAGGGGCCCTTCCCTATTAAGACTATGAAAAAAATGAATATAATTTAATTTATCATAAACCGCATAATTTATTTGTGGTTTTGTGCATAATCTGTTTGGGCGCCCAGTTGAGCTGGCGCCCACTTGGCAGCGCCCAGTTGACCCCCACCGGTTTTTTTTCAACCTAATTCTTTAATACCTTGACCAAATTTTTTTTGAAATTATGCAAGCTTATAGAGCTTTCCAAGAGCTGTCGAATGATAATGTTTGTTTGTTGCTTCTGAGAAAAGATATATCAACCGCGCCAAAACGGCCCACGCCAAAACGGCCCGTTCCGTTTTTTTCCCCCTTCCCTCGTTGTTGTGATAATAATGCCATAGTATTCGTAGCAATAAATAATCATCCCCCCTCCCCCACCTGTTGAAGTGGATGGCCCTGCGTCCTCTTCCCTCTGTCCTTTTTCTTCTTTGTCAGTTTCCTTTATGCGTCTACTCAGTGCGGTCTTCGCAATTTCACGTGCTTTTTTGCTCGGCCCAACTGCCGCGATCATTCGCAATTCCTCGTCCTTGATATTTTCCGCCTGCTCCACAGAATCCAAAGTGCCCACCAAATCCAAACTCTTCCCAAGTGCCGTGTGCAACAACTGCAAACCGGAAACAACATAAATAATTCGCTTTGAAAAAAAAGAATTGACCTGGGCCGGATCAAGTTTGTCAAAATCACCGGCACCAGGCGTAACTGAAAAATAAAATAATTTATAAAAAAATATAAAACCATGGTGGCCTTTTTACCCCCATTTGAAGGTCTTTATACTTTAACCCTGTTTTTATAGTTGCCTCTATTTGCCTTTTCTATTTTTTACAAAATAAAATCGTGCTTTTTTTGGGGCGGGGGGTTGCGATTCTCTAACAGAAAAGTCCAAAATTCGAGAAGACAATTTTTCTCTCATCCAATTTTCAAAAAAGTATCGGCTGCGCCTAAGGCACCGCCAGACACCTTTGCCTTAGATTTCGTATAATTTTTCTCATAAAGTTACCACTTTTGGTGCTTAGTAACATATAATTTTGAGATCAACTCAGATTTTGATTGTTTCTGTATTTATGAGTTGTTCCTTTCCGACTTTGATTTGTATTTTTGAAAATTTTGCCGCTATTTTGAACCTCGGCATCCCTATTTGACTTTGGAAAAGGCCACCCTAAATAAAATGGGAAATTTGAACCTTCGGGAACAAATGATTCGATTGGTACGACTAATTCGTCAGTGTCCGGCTCATAGTCAAACATGTAATAGTCACCAAAACGTTTGGCTAAAATAAAATGAAAATTAACACACACTCATCAAAAAGAAGCAATTTGAAAGTAAAGTCGAAGGGAAGGTCGTAAGTTAAAAAAGCAGAAAAGCATAAGAAAACAGCACAAATACGTACAAATAATAATAATTAATTTGATATGGTGTAGTGTAAGTTTAATTTCAATAATGTGTATATTTTTAAAAAATTAGCCAGAGAAATTGAGTTTACAAAAAACTAGAGACCGGATTTTTCAAAACCGTCCGGGCCGGGCTGACTTTTTCAAAAACAGCAAGGTTCCGGGCCTTGCCGCTCAAAACCTTGTTAAACTTGTATTTTCCAAAAATCGCAAGGCCGGGTTGCCGGGCCTTGCAAAACCCGGTACCGGGCCCGACCTTGTCCGGTCTCTACAAAAAAACCAATCCCAATTAAATGGGTAGAGCTGTAAGCAAGTCTCCGTAATCATCCCAAATCCAAACGAATAAAACAAAAAATATTATGATATTTCACATGGAAAGAACACGGCAAACGAAAAAAAAGAAGCGAATACGCGGGAAAGAGAGCGAAAGTCGAGCACACGGAAGAATGCAATGCAAAGACAAACCGGGGACAGAAGACGAGACAGAAAGTCGAAGGTCGTAACTCGGGAAGGGGTCGTCTTCATCGAATGTCGGAAGACGCTCAACCGGTAAAGATGGACTGTGCCGAAACACTAAGGACAGAGGCGGAACATAAACACACCCGACCACCCACAAAACAGTCCATTTAGTAAGGACTGATCAGTTCTATTCAGAGGCAAAAAAAAAGATGAAAAAAAGATTTGGTGATAGTCAGGCGCAAAAGTGACCGAAAAATTCTGCATATAAATAATTAGAATGAGTGACACGACACAAAGAGGCCATTGACCATGATAAATTAACACGGAAATAGTAAATTAAAAACATTAACTAATTGTAAAAAATAATTTGGCATAGCAAAAAAAAAACTGAGTTAAACAAACTCAAGCAAAATCTTATGAAAAAAAAGAAGAAACCATGTGCATATGTTTGAGGCGATAATAAGCACATGCCGCTGCCTTTTCTCTGCTGTTTCTCGTATCGTTTTCGAATCGCTGCCGTTCGGTCTTTTATTTCGTGTAATTTTTTGTTTTGTTGTTCTGTTTGTTCACGCATTTCCTTCTCAATGAGTTGGTTGATCAAAATGGCACCCCTTAAAATGACTCAATCTTGTTTTTGTCGCTTTTTTAAATGAATCAAATAAAATTATGGCATAATTTATTGAGTAATAATTCTGATGTTCTTTCTACTCGCCTGTTAGCCTGGATGACTTCGCACCGAAACTCGATCATGCAACGCTGGAAGAACCAAGAATGGAGAATTCTTAGCTGGAAAACAATGAACACAAAGGCGAGCACATCATAGCCGATCATTGCTTCATTATGCGGTGAATCTTCCATTTTTTCAATAGAGCTTCCGGGGAGTCCACATTGAGTAAAATTGCCTATTTCCCATTTGATAGTGTCACTGCCCGACTTCCGATTGTCTTCATAAAAGTGCTTCAAATTCTCCCATGCGAATGGATTGGAACAAAAAACGGCGAAAAGCTGTTGGATAGGGCAAATGCCAAAAAGAAAAGAGACAAAAACGCAGCCGAGAAGCTGTAAAAGAAAGGTGAGAAAAGTCAGCCAAATGGATGGCTACCGACCGGTCCGAGTGCCGAATAGAACAAAACAAAAAAAAATCCGAGTTCCGAATGGCACAAAAAAGCCAAAATGGCTTTTGTTAAAAAAACGAAAACATAAAAGCCTAGAACTAAGCTAGCCTATGCCAAAGTTTAGACCTAAACTAAGACTTAATCATAGAGTCTGTTTAAAAAATACATTCGGAACTCGGCCTTTTCGACACTCGGACATTATTGACACTATTCGGCACTAGGAATTTAGACACTCGTAGCGGAAGCCAAATGGATAAACAACTTAACACACAACTCGCCTGGAAGGAAATCTTGAAGATCATTACAACAACAGAATATATGGCCAAGAAATTCCATCGGGTCAATGTTCGGGAATAATTGTGCATGGTGTAAAGTTTATTGCCCTGCCAAAGCATCCAAAAAGCGATAATCAAATAGCCCAAGCCAAAAAGAGAAATGCCGCCCAAACCAGCAGCACATAAAACCGTAATCTAAATTAAGAGACAAAAAAAATGAATGCGAAGCAAAAGAGACTGGGCCAAAGGGTGTTGCGACTTTTACGGCCCAGACATTTGCGGCCGGACTTTTGCGTGCCCAAAATTAGTTTCAAATTTATGTTGAATTAATCCCCAAATTCCTTAAAAAGCTTTAAGAGAGGCTAACCCATGAAATTGGTCCGAGAATTGCGTTCTTGGAGATTTTTGAAAAAAAAATCATAACTTATAAAAACACCCCAATGGATTACCTAAAGAGCCAAAAATAATGATTTCTCCATTATTAAACGTTTTAGGGCATTTGGGATTAAGACAATGCAATTGGAAACCGATTATAGACATAGGCGCACAAGTCATGGCCGCAAATGTCTGGGCCGCAAATGTCTTGGCCGCAAAAGTCGTACAACCGACCAAAGTGATCCAATGCCCGAACATGAAAACGATGTATTTGAAAATGTCAACAAAATTCCTGCAAAAATTTGTCAACAGATTATCGTGGATCAAATGAATCGTGAGAGAGTCTCACCTCTGTTCCGCTATAAAATCATAGCGAGGGTTTTGTTTGAAAAGTTGGAACTTTGCACTTTTATAAATCGATTGGTTTGTCCCCGCCGGATGGCCCTTTGCTTCACGACCAAAGACTTCACTTTGCGCGGAAACAATGGCTAACACGACAAAATCGAACACAATATTGTAGTCAAATGGATCCACTGCCATTTTGTAGTTGGCCAAACTCAGCAAGTAAGAGAAATTATCCTGGAGATAATGCACAGTGTTGGCGAGAAATCTTGGATTTGGCAGCGGAATGGAACTCCATGGATAAGCTAAAAACAGACGAATAGAGGGCGAACCACTAGCAAATGGGTCACCGCACCAATGCATAAATTGGAGGGCAATCCGACAGACATGGCGTATTGAACAGATAGTATAATGGCCAAATAGGCCATAAGGAATGGCCACAATGCTTTACGAGTGTTGCGTCGCAGCGGCACCAAAAGAAGAAGCCAAACCATGAGCAAAGCACCGATCATGTCCATGCGATACCAAGCAGAAAGAGCCATAGCAATGAACGAAATCTTTGGGGAAGGGAGGGAGGCTGAGTATCAACACGAAAGCACAAAGGTATCACAATACTTCAACCCCAAATTTGTAGAAGCCATAATTGAGAAAGAACTTGGCACAATCTCTCAAACTCTTGTCAAAATCCCGCGGATTATGACCAGCGAACAAAACGCCAGGCAATGGCTCCTCTATCCCAAACATTTTCCGATGATGAATTTGGCGATATCTGATGGCAAATTGCATGCCGATGAGAATCAAAACTGTGATTAAGCCCTGAAAAAATTGCAAAATTAAATATAGTCTCTCTGAACTTCCAATGAATGAATGTGTTACCACAATGTCACCATCGATGTCTTCTTTTTCAATTCCTAGCCATTTTGCTGTTGTGTTAAATGGTCCATCGTTGTAAATATTTGTACAGTTTCTTGGGTCGTTTTTAAGTTTCGGAATAAAGCTCAACTAAAATGTAAGTAAGAATGAATGAGAGTTCCAAGCCATCAATCAATCATGTATTAATGGGGTGAGAGTTCGGCGCCAGACTCGTTTAGGGCGTTGTAACTTTTTTCTTTGTGAACCAATTTTACAAATTTGGTAACAATTCGAAAGCTTTAAGTGTTCAGAAGGTATGAATAAGCTATTCCTAAGCGATTGACCAACTCTTAAAAAAGTTAAAACTTTAAGAACACAAAAAAGTCAAAATTTTTGTATATTTTGGTTCATAACTTCCTATAGATGGGTAAATTTTTTTAATTTTTGGAAGGTTAATATAACTTCTAAGGAGCTTTCGAAAGACACTAAGTTTAAAGAATTTGATTGCATAAGAAAAAAGTTATGCTGTCCTAGTTGGCTGGCGCCGAAACGCTGGGGCCGCCCGTATTAATGGTACGCTATTCAACTTGCCATTTTCATGGTACGGTTATTACCTGGTACACTCTTTTTGCGATGAACAGCTGGCCAAGGTACAGACAGAGAATAAGGGAAACGAAACGTTCACTTTTAAAGAAGGAAAGTGCCATGGAAATGAAGAGGACGGGCACAAAGTTGAGCAAACAATGGTGGTTCAAACATACGATCAAAATGACCAACAGAACGAAGCGGTGAATGTGCACCTCAGCAAAACGCCAACAGAATTCTTTGAACTCGGTCCAAAGATCGGAAGCACGCATTATAACCCTTCGAATCTCTGAAAGTTTAACAAAAATCAAAATTATTTGGATTAAAAATACACTTTAATAAGAGGATTAAGTAGTGAAGCACGAACCAAACGAAATGAATCGGTGCAAAACAAACATCAACAAAAAGAGTGCAATCAATCAAAAATATTCTTTTATTAGGTGCGAGATCAGTGATCAATGTGCAATACAAAATAATTATTCAAGTGGAATTCAAATTACCCATTCATCAATTGTTTCTAGCTTTCATGATTTTTTCCAATATATGGTGCGTTCCTGTTTTTATTTTTCTTTATTTTGTCGTTTTGAGGCTTTTTTTTTTACACAAATGCATTGATTTCTTTTGCTCCTTTTTAAGGGATGAACGAAGGGTGGGGAGGAAGGCAAAATATAAAATATATTGTACTGAAAATAATCTAAACATCGATATAACTGTTAAAAACTTCTCTTCAAGTACTTAACCTTGAACAGCCATAATATTTTTTTTACTAGAAAGAAGAATAAAAAACAGTCCACAAAAATGCCCCAAACAAAAGCACAAAGTACAATTGAAAAACGGAGGGCAAAGTATTAAAATCAAATTAAAGAAGGAAGTACGGCTACACAATATTTCGCAACCTAAGCATAAATAGGACGTTTCGCCACCCAAGTCAAAAGCTGATGTTTCGCCACATAAGCTAAAAATTAAATTTTGCATTGAATGGAGTAGTGATAACAGATTTGAGTTTTGTTGAAGGCAAATGGGTGGCTTTTCTTAGAGCTGGCAAAACGGTGGCGAGACGTCCTATTTTTGCTTAGGTGGCGAAACGTCCGATTTTGGCTTGGGTGGCGAAATAGTCGGTACACGAGAAAGTACACAAAGCAAACAGGAATAAACAATCTTCCAGCTATATCAACGAATGCCATTCAATTTTTACAAACCGTCGCGAAGGGTGTCAACAGTCTCAACGCATTCGGAACGCGAAGTTTCGGCGGAATAGGAGACAAGCCTGGACCAGGGAGTGTGGAAGAATTTGAGCTGGAGCATCGTGACGACGAGAAGAGAAATTAATTTTGCCAAATTGGCGAACAAAAGCCTAAATTAGAAAGCAGTCCGAAGGGGAGATCTATCATTAGTAAAATCCGACCCGAATTGGTTTGCTTTGTAGTCGATGAGTCCGATATCCTCCCACACCTTTTCGTTTATATGCGTCAAATTTTGCCAAAGCTCGGGCACTCCCTTGAATTGGTAGCAGTAAATGGACACCAACACAACCGAAGCGTAAATGATCAGAACGGTGAAAAAAGCGAAGACGACTTTTCGGAATAGTCGAAAAGATACCTAACGACGAAAAAAAAATAATGAGATTCAACCAAAATGAGAGCTGGTCTTACGACGAACAGAAGAATGAAAACAATAAAAAAGGCAAGGAATCCGATGGAAGAGAGCGTGACACCGCCTTTCTTGGCGCCGAGTATTGGCGAATTCACCAAAATGCAAAAAGCAGTCAGGAAAATCCAATACTTTATCAGAAGGTGGGAAATCCATCCAAATGGGTCCTTTAAATAACGCAACTTTATAAGCGTATGGATGAGTTTAATATTTGGCAGGGTAAAACCCCGACTCGTACAGGTCCAACTCGTACAACCCCGACTCGTACAGGTGACGTGTTACAAGTTTAAGGACTGTCTCCGTTCCCAAGCAAAATAGGTTTAAAAAAGTACGAGTCGGGGTTGTACGAGTTGGACCTGTACGAGTCGGGGTTTGTCCAATAACCCACCTCATTTGCCCTCGAAAGTGTGAATTTCCGAAATCCTGCGTGACTTTGACAGTTGTTCGATGCGAATGTACCGTAACTGACACGTCGGAATTGTTCACGACCGCTCAACGAGTTATAATAATCCTCGCGCAAATGCAAACGCAAAAGAATAAATAGTGGAAGACTGAGGATAAACTGAAGAAAAAGAAAATATACAAAAGTAGTGACTGTCCACAATAAGATTATACAGTATATTTTTTTTCTCAGCGTTAGAATATAAATATTTAGGGAACGGATTTATATTTTTTAAATATTTTTTTGCTTATATGCTTTGAAGAAAGGGGCTCAAAAGAAGCATTTCTGCGTTTAAATTTTTTGATTTGGACGTAAATATTCATTAATAAAAAAAAATATTTTGGGGGTTTTTAACAAAAAAATATTTATTTCATTATTTTGAAGTTTTGTCAATATTTTGACATTTTTTGACTTTTTCTTGTAAAAATTCAAAAATTTAAACAAAAATACACCCCTAAGAATCAACTTTTGAAAAATTTTAATATCCCTAAAAATGAAATTAAAAAAATAATATTTTGCTCGTAAAATTTTGTTTTTACAAAAAATAAATTTAGTCTGACAACCGTATGAGTTTTTTGCCTGAAATTTTTGAAAAGTATCTTTTGTAACTGTAACCAGTGAATAAATTTAATCGCCGATTTATACTTTTTTATTTATCAATAAAAAGCGATTTTTTACACTGCAAAATTGTATTTTTTTTAATCAGTATTTTCGTCAATAATTTGAACTTTTTTCAATATTTGGTCAATATTTTGGCATTTTTAGTAAATACAAATCCCTTCCCTATAAATATTGCTTCGTCTCTTCCTTAAAAAGGCATTAAATGAAAAAACCAAAAGCAATAAAAATTCATTTATATTTTTTAAAGATAAAAGTCAGCTTGAATATATTAAATGCAATTCGATTTAAAATTAACAACGAGAGAACCAAAAGTACTTAACAATTATCAGTAACTTCAAGTACATTGGCATACAAAAAAATTTCTCTTAATCAGCAAATATTGCGAACCAAAAAGGAAAATCGATTTCCTTTCCTCATTTCTGCAGTCATGATTTTTGAACTTTAGCCACTTATTAAGCAGCTTTATGTTAAGCCAAAAAAAGTGGGGAAAATCATAAAACTTTAAAATTTTTTATTGTGTTAAAACTAGAGATCGGACCGGTCGGTTTTTTTCGGTTTCGATTTTTGACCGAAAAAAACCAACCAAGAAAACTTCAGCTTATTCGGTCTTGTTTTTTTTTTATTGGTTTTTACCAAAACCGTTCGACCGACCCTTCTGTCCGCTCATTAGTTAAAACTTTGAAAAAAATTTATTGTGTAACTTAGACCATTTCTCACCTTCAACAAAAGTGCCATAAATGCATCGGTCATGGATTGTTCAAGTTTGAAGCCGATAATTTCCATTGATTCGGGAACTGCTAATTCATCTTTATGTAAATTCAGGCTGAACACATATTGAGCCAACAAAAGGAACTGTTTGATAATTTCAGTTAAAAAAAAAGGAAATGAGCCTTTTTCGAGAGAGAATTCACCTCAACGTAAGTCAAAAGAATGGGCGAAAAATTTGAATGTCCATTTGCGAGAATTAACTAGTGCCCAAAAAAAGCAGGTTAGCAAAAGGAAGAGAAGGCCGAACACAGAATGGTAGAGCAGGGCCCACATCTGAGATAAGAAGACATGGAAAGTATATGTACTGGCACGTTTCTTAAAAAGCGCCACTATGGGCGTTTCTTAAATCCGCCATTTTTACTGAATTTTCGACTAATTCAAGTCATAACTTTTCTCAGAAGCAACCAAATTAAACAATCTTGGATTGTAAGATAGCCCTTAAATTGCTCTATTAGCCTGCTAAATTTCAAAAGATTTCATTGTTTTAAAAAAAATTGCAGTTAAAAAGGAAAAAATCCATAACTTTTGAAAAACTTAACGAAATTTTTTCAAATTTGTATATGTGATAAAGCCAACGAAGAGCTATCTTACAATACCAAGATTGTTTAATTTGGTTGCTTCTGAGCAAAAGTTAAGGAAGAAAACGGACCATCATGGAAAGAAGGGAAAACACATAATAATGGTAAAGGCAGAAATAGAGCAACATGGAGAAAGCACGAACAAGCATAAAGCCAGGCTCATCTTCACGTTTTGCTAAACAAAGTAATTCATTTTTGGGCGAAGGACCCAAATGTAACGTTTTATAAATTGGTTGATCGTCTCTCTGTCCATCAATTCCGAAGTGTACCTTTGAAGAGTAGTAACATCAGGCGTTTCCGAGTCGTGGTGAGAAGAAAGCAACTCAAATTTGGTTTTGATATTTTGTTTCGCACAAAAATTCTTTCCAAACTCTCTCTCGGCGCACGGAACAGGACAAAACACCGCCGAAAAACGAGTTTTTTGGTTGTAACTATTTTCTTTATCCACCAATTTTTTATAAAGTTGGTGTTATTCGAAAGCTCTAAGTGTTTGGAAACTATCATTAAGCAGATGTTTAGCGATTCAAAAATTCTCAATAAAGTTAGAAAATAAAATTCATGAAATTCCATATTTTTTCGATTTTTTGCATAATAAAAATTCTAACTCTTTGTAGAATTTTTTTATAGCTTTCCATCTGCTTAATGATAGTTTCTAAACACTTAGAGCTTTCGATAACATCAAGTTTACAAAAATTGGTGGATAAAGAAAATAGTTACAACCAAAAAACTCGTTTTTCGGCGGTGTTTCGGGCGGCGGCGTTTTGGGGTGCGCCGCTCAGCGCAGGGACAGGACAAAATCTCGCCGCCGTAATCTCGCCGCCCGAAATCTCTCCGAGACAAAATCTCGCCTGAAAATTTCAAAAAAAAAAAAAAAAGTCAAGCAAAAAATTTAAGTTTTTTAAGGAATTTATCAAAAATAAGTGAAAAGTTCTTGTATTTTTTTAAAAATTATTATTTCTAAATTTTGATGTTTTTTGTAAATTCCTTCTGTGAAATACATAAATTAAAAATGGTCCGACACTCGGACCGGAAACGAATTCTTTAGGTTTTTAAAAAAAACCAGGCTTGGCTTTTGAAAAAACCAGGGTTATAGGGTGTTTTCAAAAAAAAGTTAGGATTAGTTTTCTAGTAAGAAATTTATGTTTAAGGCTTCAAAAAACTAGGGGGTTGATTTTTCAAAAAAAAATAGTGGGAGGTTAGGTTTTTTAGAAATTTTTTTTTTTGTTGAAAAATTTTCTAAAATTTCAGCGGCGAGATTATGTCTCGGCGAGATTTCGGCGGCGAGATTTTGGGGTGCACCGCTCACCGCACTCCCTCCCTATTCAATGTTTATATTTAATTCACCTCTTCTTGGCTCGAGTCCCCGACTCTTTGATTGGCGGATCTTTTTGTAATTAATTTCTTTACGCCATTTTTGGTCCATCTAAAATGCAATGTTGACTTTGCTTTACTTGTCTTAAAAAACATAGAAACAAACCGATATTGGAAATGCAAAAGAAAATGTAAAAGTAAAACAGCGACTAGATTGACAATGTGAAGCCATCCCAAATCGCTGCTAAACTGAAGTTCGTACCAATATTCACATTTATTGGGCTTTACAAGAGGGTAAATGCCAAGGAGTCTGTCAAGAGAAAGTAAGTAAAACAAATAAGAGTTCGGACAGGGCTGGGCCCGGTACAAGGTTTTGCAGGGCCCGGCGACCCGGCCCTGTGATTTTTGGAGAAACAGGGTTGACAGGGCTTTGAGCGGCAGGGCCCGGAACCCGGTTGTTTTTGAAAAAGAAAGCCCGGCCCGGCCCTGTGGATTTGAAAAATCCGATCTCTAACAAATAAACAAAAAACACCTCGCATAAAGAGACGACGATTCTATAAGTCCTTGGAAGTAATCCATTTGATAGGTATAAAGGAGGACAAAGTGAAGCGCAAAGTAAAAAACCAATGCTCGTTTCATTTTGTTAAATGAGGAACGCGGGAGTGGCGTGAAGAGAGCCCACCAAGTCAAAATGACCAACGCGAACAAAAAGTATGGAGCATTCAGCAAAGATGGCTAAACAAAGTGATAAAAATTGAAAGAAACGCATTGACACCATGAGAATTCCAGCGCCACAAATGGCAAATACGACGAATGCGTCCGAAATCCGTTTCAAGGCAAAAACAAATGAGACGGAACATTGTCTGTTGTCCGTCGGCGCTTCGGCCATCGGGCCTTCTGAGGCTTCATTTCTGTTAACAAGGGAACCTCGCGAGCTGTAAGCCGGAAAATGCATATGTGTTATATACTTAGGGTAGGTCGGGACCAGGGCTTTTGGCAAAAACCGGGACTTTCCGGGCCAGGAAAACTCGGGACCCTCGATTTTCAACCGGGACCGGAGCCAGAGACCAAAATACCGGGATTTCCCGGCCCGGTCCCGACCTACCCTATTATATACCATTAGATAGAGCAGGGTTGATTTGTTTTGTAAATTTTTAATTTTACGGGAGAGCAACAAATAAAAAAGTTATGGGGCCTCAAAAAATGAAAATTTAGTGCCTGAGACTGCAGCGGGAAGAAGGGAAACGGTTAGTGAATGCGTGTCCAGGTGGGTTAAAAACATTTTCCTTTCTTCCCGCTGCAGTCTCAGGCACTAATTTTTCGTTTTTTTTTGAGGCCCCATAACTTTTTTATTTGTTGCTCTCCCGTAAATTAAAAATTACAATACAAATCAATCCGGCTCTATCCAATGGTATATAACACATATGCATTTTCCTACTTACAGTTCGCGAGGTTCTCTTGTAAGTATTTTTTTTTTATTGAAGCCTTACGCTCGATTATTCACTCACAAATGTGTTTCCGCCATTTGGTCATCCAAATTATCATTTTCCGTCACTCCAAAAAGAGGCAAATCATTAGGATACAAAGAACAGGAAATGAAAGTAATGAGTGAACTGAGAAGCGCAAAAAGTTCAGGCAAAAACAGCCGCAGGGATATTGCTTCATAGACTCCACTGGGAACCCTTAAAAGAAAAAAATAATGCAAATTAAATTGATAATATGGCAATGCTTAAGAATGGGTGTGTCCCTAATAACTTTGAAAAATTTATCTTTGTTATTTTGGGTTAAAAATTGGTATTTGGGGGTTATCAAGCGTGCTGAGCCCGAATCTGACCATAAATTCATGGTATGTACACCATCTAATCTAAAATTTGATCAAATCTACGGGTTTCATCAAGTACATACTCGTTTTCAATGAAAACGTGCTGCTCAGCACCTTTGAATACCCCAATTAACTAATTTTTAGCTCAAAATAACAAGTTAAATTAGGGACACTCATTCATAATATATTGTGCGGTTTTGGAAATGCCTGATAAATCCAATTTGACGCATCCAAAAGTCATTTTGCATACTACTGCTGAAATTGCATGCTTCTTTTATGTAGTCTTGGTCTTCCGGGTATTCCAAGTGTTGGAAAAGTTGGTAAGCAATTTGCGCAAGAGTTGTGAGCAACGAAAATGCAACACAAAAAAAGGTAAAGAACCGCGCGATTTCTGAAGTGAAAGTAATTTTTTTATAATGTAAAACAGGGCTCGGATCTGTACTTGTTTTCAAATTACGTACTTGGATTTCGGCATCAATGCTTCGAAATTTTGAAGCGTACTTATTTCCAAAGATGTATTTTGAAAACGTCTTATGCCCAAAAATTTAAAAAATGTTCATTTTTAAGTCAAAATCCATTAACATATCAGACCCAAGTTTTCAAAAATTTCCCCGGCGGCGCCTATCGGCACCGCCTCCGCACCCCCCCCCCCCCCAAAAAAAAAATTAACATTTGATTTTTGAAGTGTACTTTGAATTAACAAATTTTGCCCCTTATGTACTTTGAAATCAGCTTGGCTGTAATTTGAAATGGAGTGGAGTTCGACAGATCCAAGCCCTGATATAAATATAACGGACTTGGAAAAGACGACGTTGCATTTATAGACGGAAGATATGTGCAGAAAAAAGCGAGAATAACATAGGCAAGTGAAATGAAACTGGGTCTTATGAGTGCACCTTCAAAAGAGATGTTTATTAATCTACGAAAATTAATCTTTGAAAAAATTCCAACCTGATAACAGGAAGAAAGGCAAAAATACTCTAATCAAAAAAGCTTTGACTTTAATAGCAACCATTTCACCTTAAAAGAGGCTAAATTAATTAAAAGCGCAAAAAAATATGAAAAAATTTCTTAGCAAATTAAGTAGGGCTATGTGGAAAATGATTTTTACCGAGACCGGGACGGGAAATGCACCCGGGAACCCGGAAGGAAACCGGTATACAAAAAACCCGGGAAATTTCCTGAGTTGGGAACCGGCAAATTATTAACGAATTGTAAACTAATTTGTAAGCATTAATTCATTCATAAAAATGAAATGAAAATAATTTGTTGTTTCGCATGCTCTTATAAAAGTTACGAATCATGTGCTCTTGCCGATTACGGATTTTAAAAATAATCCTTTTGGAAATTTTTCGCTATATTTGCCTTGCACTTAAAATAGAAAAAATAAGTTGAGAGGGAGGCCGGCGAAGCCGTTAGGCGCCGCCGGGGAATTTTGGTAACAGATTACGGAGTGCCTCAACTGCGGACCGCCATCTCCAGACCAGCCACTTTGTAACCTCATAGCTTTTTCTAACTTGATAAATCTGCAAATTTGGTATCATTGGAAAGATCTTCAAAAGCTACCAAAAAAAGTTGTTAATCTATAAAGAAGTTATAAATAAAAACTAAAAAAAATGAGGAGTTTTTGGCTAATTTCAAATTATAACTTTATGGCCAGTTAAATGCTTAACAAAGTATTAAGAAACCTTCAAACACGTAGAGCATTCGATTGATACCAAAATTGCAGTATTGAACAAGTTAGAAAAAAAATGTGAGGTTGTAGTTGGCTGGTCCGGAGATGGCGGTCCGCCGTTGGTACACCCACAGATTATTCACAAAAAATACAACAATGTTCGAGGTTTTAGATTTTTGAGAAAACTTAAGCGAAGGGGCGGAGGTCCGTTGGTGCTGAATGAAAATTTTATTTGATTTGTTGACGGAATATAGCATAAAATTACCATTTTTGAGGCTTTTCTCATATATGTATGCAGCCCTGATTTAGGTTAGTCAGAAATAAAAAATAATAAGTTGTAATTTGGCGTAAAAGTTCAAAACTAGTGTTAGGCACTGGATCGGATCTGGCCGGATTTTCCCGGATCCGGAATCCGGGTTTTTTGGGCGTCACCGGATTTTTCCGGATTATCAGGGAAAATCCCACCGGCAAATTTTTGAAAATGAAAATCCGGTTCCGGGTCCGGCGTTTTAAAACCGGATTTCCGGATTTTTCCTGGTCCGGCCGAAGGTGGCACTTTGAAGAAAGATGTTGAAATTTAGTGGAAAACGCCAACCAAATAATGAAATTTTTGAAATCAAGCTTTTTTGTTGCAAAATTGTTAAAAAAAATACACTCAATTTTTCAAAAATTCTCCCGGCGGCGCCTATCGGCACCACCGAACGGACCACATTCGTATGAATTTTGCCAAAATTAATTTTTTTTTTGTGAAGATTTGTTTACAAAAACACACTCAAATTTTGAAAAATTTTCTCCGGTGACGCCTATCGGCACCACCGATCTCCCGCCTCTGTGAATTAAAAAATTAATGATAATAAAATTTTCAGAAGATGATTTTGACCCCAAATGATGATGGTTTTAAAAATTTTCATCTGCGGTACCCGGACACCAAATAAATCAGCAGTTGGACTGTTTTGGCAAAGATATTTTCTGTATTCCCGCGTCAAACAGTGACAATGAACCTGCTCCATCAAAAAAAAAAGAAAAAAAGTCACTTTTGGCGAATTTTTCAAAATCCGGAACCGGATCCGGCTTTTTGAAACTAAAATCCGGAAAATTTTGAAAAGTGAAGAAAATCCGGTTCCGACGAAAAAAATTTACAGTTTGAAAATCCGGTTCCGGATCCGGGAAATCAAATTTGCCTAACCCTAGTCAAAACCATTAAGATAAGAATAAAAGTGATTTTTATGGCGTAGTAATTTTTTGCGCCGGGGAGAAATTTTGAAAATTTGTGTCACATTTGTTAGCAGATTTTGACCAAAACTTTCAATTTTGGAGAATAGTAGTTACACCACCCGGACCGTAGCAGGGTGATTAATTGGTCCTTAGGGAATAGGGGGGGGGGAGGGTCCCAGGGGAGGGGTCCCTTTGATCTCGCCGCCTAATTAATGGGTTCTGGGGGGGGGTAATTAATTAGGGTTTACGTGCGGGAAATTTTCGCGCATCCTATTGTATGATGGGGGAGGGGGGGGGGAAAAATTTTTAAAAATTTAGTACGGGGTTTTACGAGGAAGGGGGGGGGCGGCAGGGACAGCGTCCTTTGGGAATTGGATGAAGGGACGGCTTGGGGTGGGTAAACGGCGCGGAGGAAGGGGGATGAAGGATAAATGTGTTGGAAGGAGTGGGAAGGGCGAAACAATAACAATGTGAATTAAGGAAGAGAAAAGATGAGAGAATGTAGGGAGAGAGATAAAAAGAGAAAAGGAAAATAAAGCGCATGTGCCCGGAAGATGGTCAGAGATTCGAATTGGATGTACGAAATTGTTGTAACTTAGAATGTCTCACAGAAGAATCGAATCAAATTATAAAACGAGCCTGCTCCGTTAAAAGGTCAGTTCCTTTCTGCTCTTTCTTTTATTTTATCTCTAAGGCGTAAATTGTTGTAACTTGATGTCTCACAGAAGAATCGAATCAAATTAAAACGAGCCAGCTCCAGTTAAAAGGTCAGTTTCCTTCTGCTCGATTTCTTTTATTTTATCTCTAAGGCGTAAATTGTTGCGTAAACTTTGTAACTTAGAATGTCTCACAGAATCGAATCAAATTATAAAACGAGCCAGTCTCCAGTTAAAAGGTCAGTTCTTTCTGCTCTTTCTTTTATTTTATCTCTAAGGCGTAAATTGTTGCGTAATTGTTGTAACTTAGAATGTCTCACAGAAGAATCGAATCAAATTATAAAACGAGCCATGCTCCAGTTAAAAGGTCAGTTTCCTTTCTGCTCTTTCTTTTATTTTATCTCTAAGGCGTAAATTGTTGCGTAAATTGTTGTACTTAGAATGTCTCACAGAAGAATCGAATCAAAAATTATAAAACGGCCATGCTCCAGTTAAAAGGTCAGTTTCCTTTCTGCTCTTTCTTTTATTTTATCTCTAAGGCGTAAATTGTTGTAACTTAGAATGTCTCACAGAAGAATCGAATCAAATTATAAACG